>JABUIW010000245.1:1915477-2024847 GCA_013363375.1 Menidia beryllina | reverse complement strand
ATATATATATATATATATGTGCGTGTATATATTAAAATAATTTCACACAATGGCACAAAACAGTGGTTGAAAGATGCCAGCTCTAGTTTTCATTAATTTGATGTCATTCTGGATGTGCCTGTTAACCATCTCCTGTAATAACTGGGAGAAAAAGGAGCTGTTACAATTTTCATTATTTGAAATGATGTATTCTAGACAGCAGTTTGAGTTATACAATAAACAGTGAGGTTAAGTTCATGACACTAATTTGAAAAAATAATGTAAATATAAATTATCACATTTATTTATTTAGTAAGTGCCATTAATATTGCATCAAATACATATATCCGATATTTCCTAAATTTATTTTCTATCAGTAAGCTGTGAAGTGATTCACATTGAGGCTCAATTGAGTCTATCAATAATAAAGAAATATGATATAATAATGATGGAAATTGGTAATTTCTTATCTTAGATTTATTTTATTATGTGTTTCCATGATGTGACTCTTCCAGATTGTAATAAACCTCTTTGTGATTTTCTCACATTTACTGGAGGTAGAAGTCAAGTAAAAATCAATCATATCTTTAATGAATGTTGACCCAAGCCGAAAAGTCAACAGAGATCATAAGAGCAGCTGCAGATAAAGTCTGCCTGCTGCTTTTAGCTGGCAGACGGCAAACAAAGAGACCAGCGAGCATCCCACTCAGCTTTTTAGTCATCTTTTTTTCTTTATTTAGACTGCAGGAAAGCAGACATGAACTGTGTGGGCACTTTTTTCTTCATAGCTCCACCAACGAGGTGAAGAACCTCCTGCAGTCGCTGCCCAGAACCTCCGAGCCGCGAGAGATGCTGTTTGAGGACCGGACTCGGGCCCATGCCGATCACATCGGGCAGGGTTTCGAGCGCCAGACCACGGCGGCGGTGGGGGTGCTGAAGGCTGCATGCGCTGCAGAAAAGTAGGCAATGAAGCGTAGAGGAAAACTCACAACACACACAGACACCCATAGACCCGCACACCTCTGATGTCACTGCCTTTTTGTCTAAAGGTGACACACGCCTGGTGTTTTCACAACTAACTGAAGGACAGGTAGCATTTAAGACCTCTCACCCCCCCACCACCTCCCCTCCCCACCTTGCTTTTCAGCCCGGGGCCTCCTCGTGTAACCAAAGATGTTATATGTTTCCACGCTGCTGACTTCCCTTATGTTGTTGAGAGGCTGCAGCTGGACTTACATGAACCCCCGCTGTCTCAGGTGTTGCATTACACACACACACACACACACACACACTCACACACACAACACACACGCTCTCGCTGCATGGCAGGAAGCACTGCTCCCCTCCCAGGTTAGAAAGAGAAATATCCCAATTATGGCACTCCAGCAGCGGCCTAACAGATGATGGATGCTGCCACCTGCTGGAGAGAAAATGTAAGTTAGTCATAAGAGGGACTGGAGGGAGGGTGAGCTCAGTGTTCGTTGTTTACAGTTGAATTATTTGTGTGTAAAATGCATTTCTTCCACAATAGTCTATTCAGCATTTGTAAAGTAGAGTTAAACACAGCAACGTCTAAACTAAAATTTTCACTACTTTTATAAAGTGTCATAAAATATGTTTTTCTGTTTGGATTTTTACGTACAAAACAATGAGACTTCATAGGACTTTGGTATATGCACAATTACATTTTTTTATATATATCATTTTTGGTTCCTTTAAGGATTTGGAGCCATGTTGGATGTTCTGGACCGCTAAACGTCTCGTCCTCTCGTTGCAGTGCGTGCAGTGGGTGGACGACGCCAAACTTAACCAGCTGCGCAGGGAGGGCATCCGCTATGCCCGCATTCGCCTGTGCCACGATGACGTCTACTTTATCCCCCGAAACGTGGTCCACCAGTTCAAGACGGTGTCTGCCGTCTGCAGCCTGGCCTGGCACGTCCGCCTGCAGCTGTACCACCGAGCAGAGGGACAGCAGGAGCACGAGGAGCTGAGGGAGGAGGAGGAGCAGCCTGAGATGAAGGAGACAGAAACAGCGGCTCAAGAGAAGACTGAAGAAAGGGAGAGGAAGGGAGCAACGATGGATGAGAGCAGGTTGAAGGGCAGGATAAAGGAAGAAAATGAAGAGGTAGAAGTGGCAGAAAAGAGGACGTTGCTCGGTGGTAAAGAGGAACATGACGGTCGACCACAGAATCCATTTCTCATGTCTCAGCCTGCTAACTCAAAGGTTAGCAGCCCAGGGGTCAAAGTGGAAGTGACGGAGAGTCTAAAGGCAGCCCGAGAATCAGAGCATCAGGATGCTCCTCCAGCAAAGGTGAAGGCAGAACATCCGACCTGCAAGAACAAACCCCCCTCACCTCTCCCTCGGCCACCTTCTGCCTCTCTTCCTTTCCAAAAGAACGTGAAACCTAAAGCCTCCTCTAAGTCTCACCACCTCCTCCATCATCGCTTAGACAGCAGGACACAGTCTTCCAGTAAAGCGTCCTCCTCCTCAGCTCCCACACCTTCCCTTTCTACAACTTTTTCTACGTCTTCCGCCCCAGCAACGTTTTCAACAGGATCTGCTGTCACCTCTTTTCAGTCCTCCTTTTCATCTTCTACCTCTTCTCCCACGGCTCCCCTGTGCACACCTTTGTCCCTGTCAGCCGCCTCCTCACCCCTGACAAGTCCCAAGCCTCCAGCGGACTCCCGTGTCACGCTCCCTGCCTCTCCTTGTCGGCTGCCTCCCTCCTCTCAGTCGCAGCTCCAGCTGAGGCCAGATGTGCTCTCAGACTCACGGACTCAGCCGCAGCAGGAGCTTCAGACCTGTCAGGGGTCGCCTGCTGCGGATGGACAGACGCACTGCTCCCAAGCGGACTCCTGGACACACACGCTGCCGGACACGCGGACGCAAACTGCCCCAGAGACCTGGACTCAGAGTCCAGACTATGACGCCAGGACTCCTTCAGACTTGCAGATGCTCCAACCACAGGAGGCCACCAGGCGGGGAATTTACATGCAGCACCTTGCCGCTCCTCACCTCCCTCAGATGCTTCCTCCCTCGTTCCCCCCTCTGCTGCCACACTCCCACCTGCCTAACAGAGCTCCAGCTTTCCCCCCTAATCCTCTCTCTAACCCCTCCCTCCCTCAGCCGCAAAACCTCAACTCCTTCCTGGGTCAGACGGGGCCGCCTCGCTCCGTTCACATGAGCCACCTCCATGCTCAACACCAAGCAGACATCAGCACCCAATCTCAGCCCTACTTCCAGACGCCCTTAATGCCCCCCCTGTCCCCCCCTAACACCCCCCTCACCAGCTCCCAGTCTCTCCCACCTCATCTGTCTTATCAGCACCAGTTTGCCAAGGCCTTCTTCCCCCCTCAGCACCCCACCTTCCCCTCTCACCCCTTCCTCCCCCCACAGTCTTTCCTCTCTCAGCCGCCGGGCTCTTACCCCCTACCACCACAGTACCAAACCTCAGCCCAGGTGCAGGTTCAGCTCCCTCTTTCACAGTCGTTTCCTCACCCTCCTCCTCCTCCTTCCGCCTCACCGCCTCTCCCTCCTCCCCCTCTTCCTCCTCCTCCTCTTCCCGAAACCTCTCCTTCTATCTTTTCCGCTCCCCCAAGGCATGAAGAGGAGCAGAAACAGGTTTTATAGTAGTTTTGTACATACTGATTTTAATTTTAAATGACTGTATATGTACAAGGTTTTATTTGGGTGTGTTGTCGTAAAACATTGTAAAAAAAGACGAAATAATTGGAACGGACCGGATCGAGCTGCCTCCATTGATATCACGAGTGCAGAACTATTAGATTTGACTCGTGATTGTCGATTCTTTTGGGATTTTAAGATAAAGACTGAGGTTTGTGGTTCGAATGAGGTCCCTGGTCTGCAAACTGCTGTCTGGTTGTGTTTAGCTGCAGTGAGGAAACGGGAACATCTCTGCAGATGTTTGTTGAACATTCATTGGAAAAAGGTCACGATGGTGACTTTTTTTTTCTTCCCTGAAACTCACAGCAAATGCTTAGATTTTTAAGGTTTTCTTTTTCTGGAACTAAGATATGCCAGGCACTACTATTCACTGTAGCCATGTATTGATAAGAGGTCACATTTCCTCTGCTGTATTTTGCCTCCACATATTGATCAAAATAGAAGATGGCAGGATTCTCCCTCTTAATGTATTTAGAGCAATAATGCTCAGCAGTAACCTGCTGAATCTAAAACCTTCAGTGTTTTTTTTCTTCAGATTTTAAAGCTGCAGAGACAAATGTCACCAAAAGATATGGCTTTCCCAATCAGTTCCAGAGTTTTACTGGCAAATAAGAACATTTTAGCAGTATTTTAGTTCTACCAAAGAAAAGGAGACCCCAAATCAAAGGTGAATCACTAAAATAGGCTTGTTCATACAGACATAATCTGTTCAGTCAGGCAGGTAAACTAACTAGAGTTCAGTTTTCCTTCCGAACCAGAGTCAGAGCTCTTCTAGTGGCATTAATCTGGAATATGACCCAACTGAGTCTCAGGAAAAGCATTCAGGACGCATCCACAAACGCATTTGTCTCCTCTAAAAATCCTCACTCGGTTGTTTTTACGGCACAGTTTCAGGTAGTCGTTGCCACAAATTCTCGACCTTTCTGCAGCTGAATTTGAACAAATATGCAGCTACTTATAGAGTCATCTGAAGATTTGGACAGAAGTAACAGAAGTCAAAGAGCAATATAGATATGCTTTAGGTCAACACTTCCAAATTGTGACTCTTTTCAGCACTTTTTATTGTCTATATCAACATCAGTGTAAATATTATTAATATTATTATTATCAACATTATTATTATTATTAGACACCTTGGATCACGGATTATGTCCGATAATCGACAGGGTTATTTCAGGTTCTTCCAAGACTACAAATTAAGTCAGGCCTCTAGTTCTTCATTTTTTTTACGTTTTTTCTTTTAAAACTCATATTTTAAGACACTTTGAAAACAGATGGTACACTGTTGAGAGCTCATTCCCAAAGCACTATTTATCTATTCACCAGAAGTCCAGTCTCTCTACGGTGCTCAACATTCTGTCTATGAAATATTTATTAATCAACCAGGGACTGAAGTAACCGCTTATGTTTGAAAGTACAATAAATTATTGTCGGTCCTTTGTAATTATGACAAGTGTATGATTCTCCAAGTATCTGACGTTAAGAGTCAGCCTGCATGTCCCACAGCTGTGGAACCTTTCGTCGTCAGTGTCTTGATTTTTACTGTCAATATTGGAGTACAGCCCACTTGCTAATGTAGCCCGCGACATTTCCCCAGTGCCTGTCCTTTACTGTGAACTACTCGACGTTCCAGAGACACGCAGGGCTCGAGCTCTGTCCTTTTTCAGGAGTCGCCTGTGCAAGTTCACTCTGGAAAAGGAGTGCAAAGCCTTAAATTGGTCTCAAAAACTGCTGAAAAGCCTCCAAAAATCTGCGGTTTACACTTGGATGACTCAGAAGAATGATATCTGAAAATTAGAGTTGTGTTTTCCTTGGTTAGTTGCACCACAGGCCTGCAGAATCCTGGAAAATGAAAGATAACGCCTTAGCTCTCTCTGCCTCAAAGGATGTTGATAGAACTGGTCTCTGCGTGGCTCTGGGGAGACAGAGGAGATAACCAAGCACTTAATACCAGTTGTAAGGCGCTCTGCAGCTCTTGCTATGCTTTGGGGTTTTTGATGTTACAGAAACATGACAGGAACTCATATATTTTTTGTACAAATGTGACAGAAGTTATGGCTGAAAACAAGGACGTCCTCAGGGACCAGCGTTGTTTTCACAGAGTTTATTTATCTCAACTTTAGTTTGTTTTTCATTTTAGTTGGATTTACTGTCTGCACTGTAGTGTACATAAGAAGTTTTGTAAAGAGGAGAAAACTTGTAGTGTGGTTTCTACTTTAAATATGAGCCTAGCTAATAAAAGGTTCAGTGTAAAAATATGTTTGGCTCAGATTTGACTGTTATTGGTGGAAAAATGCTCTGGTTTCAATGCCTTTTTTTTTTTAGTCTGTGTTAATGCTATTGCATTCAGCAGCAGGATCTGCTGAATGCTGCCAGCTGTTTGACACTGATCACTCTGCTATACAAAGCAGAGGCACCAGCAGGGAAACACAAGTGTAGAAAGCTGCACTGACGTGTGTTGAATTGAAAGAGCCTTCTTCCTGTCCGAGTCACCCAAATAGGCCCGCTCATAGCAAAAGCAAACTCCAAACAAAGTAACTTTAGTGAAGTTGGTCTTTATTATAGCAACACCTGCATACAGCCCCACAAAATGTTGGTTTCAGTTTCAATAAAGTGCAAAGTAATGGGAAAAAAAAGACTACTTGAATTATTGGCACAAAATATAGTTGTAAAGAATCAGCCGCCCTGTAAACTTTGAATAAGTTAGTCAGTTTAATTAAACGTGACCAAGACTACTGCTGGAAAGTGTCTACGTTAGCTCAGCGCTGCTTATAATACCCATCTGTGTTTGGCTCTGAACGTCAGCAGAACAACTTAAACGTCTCGCTGACCCACAGACACTAAATTAGAGCTTCTAACGGGCCACACGGTGAGTTCCACCGCACAAAAGGGGGGCTTGTACGAGGCCGAGGGAGCAGTTACTGGAAATGAAAGCATTAAAACCTTCTTAAGTGGGTTTGTGAACCTCTTCAAGCCATGCTTGCGGCTAAAGGTGTAGATTAAATTTCAGATTTATTTAGAACTGGTGAGTTAACACTTGGTTGAGAACCCTCATCCGCAATGGAACAAAAGTTAAAAAGCGTGCATGACTGCAGCTGCACAAGCTATAGTGCATTTATAACAATACTCTACATTTTTATTTTTTATATAACATGTGTTATATCAATCACTTAAACATATCTCAGATAAATCTAACACTAAAAACACCACTTGCAAATCAGGTATTCAATTCTAAGCGTAAGCATATATATATTTTTTTCCAGTGTTGGCTTCACAGTAATCTTAAACGTACAGATACTTTATTATAAAGAAGAAAACAATAAAAGTAGCTCTTTTGTGGACTGGTCAGCAGAGTCCCAGCTCTGTTGAGAGGTCTATTTCCTTAAAATAATAAGCTGTTTCTCTTTTTAAGTCTCAAGTCTCTTCTGGAAATAGAGGATGAGTGGATGAACACAAACCATTCCAAAAAACACATTTTCGTATCTGTTAATGGTTATAGCCCGAGATAAGGTGTTATGAAGGGCTCAAGCTTCTCTCCTGTCAGGAAATATATTCAGCCCCAGTTCCACCAGAGCCCCCAGCAGCATGGTCCACAGCGGTATGCACACGAAGGTCAGCTTGACATCTGCCAGTTTTTCCAGCTTGGCGCACAGCGTCAGGCAGAAGCCCACCTTAAGCAGCATGGCTGTCAGGTACCAGGAGCGCAGACGCAGGTCCGGAGAGCCGTTTCGTGGGTCGTACCCGGGCTTGCAACGGCCAGCCATCTTGATGGCGAGCATGAGGATGAGGATGCCATCAAAGACCCAGACTGGGAGGAAGATGAGGAACCAGTTCCACTGCACCTGGGGAGAAGAATTGTCAAAGAAGTTCACTGGGGCGGGTCTTTCATCCACGTAAGTTCGTTATTAATCAAAAGCTGATAAAACACAGACAACAGAACTAAGAGTTCCTTGAGCTTAATCTACAGGGTGAACGCAGGATAACCAGGACGTGTTCCATACCTTTCCATCCAGTTTGAGCACCAGCATGATGAGGAAAACCAGGGTAAAGACCCAGGTCAACAACACCCTCTGAGCCAGAGACATCTCACTGAGAGCAGGCACTCATCAGAGGAGACTAACAATGTCCACACAGAGCACACATCCAGAGGAGAGACATCAGATCAGAAAGAGGCTCAATATGACGATGAGCTCTGGGTACATCATTCAAAGAGATAAACTACATGCAATATCCTTTAACAACGTTGGAGTAGCTTACAAACACAAATAACGAGGCAGATGTGCTGCCGTTAGGAGCATTTGTCTCATAAATAATTTAAAATGCTTTATTTTTCATTCATCGCTTTCGAGCGTTGCAATGTCAGCTAGCTTATAGCATTGTCGCTAATCGTTTGGTTGACAGCCTTTGACTTACTTCAGTGTGTTTCCATCTTGGTGGCCTCAAGTTCCCTCTTTGCTTGTGTCGTACATTGATATTTACATCGTGTTTCCGACAGTAATTTACATTATTACCGATAGACGCGCCCGTTAACAATTTAGGATTTCAGGTCCGTTATCTGAACTGGCTCCGCCTCTCCAATAAGCCGATTGGTGCCAGTGTTGTTACGTCACACCTCCGTTTTTAACGTTCGACTACCTGGAAACTTACCGTAAAGATTACTCAAAAAGCGCAGAGGAAGTTACTCGTGCAATAAGTTCAACGTCCGTTAAAGGTGAGTAAAGCTCTGTCTACTTCAATAAAACATGTAACAATGTATAGTTTAAGTCCATAAAAAGAACATATTTCAAATGTAGATGTTTATTTTTCATGCAGAAGATTGGAAGATTCATGCAAAATACAGTACGAGACTGTTCATGAATCCAATTTTCAAGCCGTATGAAATACGTATAAAACATGAAGGTACGTTTTTAGGATGTTTTACGGTAACGGGACGCAGTAGTATTACAACCCTGAGCGACAGAAAGGGAAAAGCTAATGCTTCAAACATCATCGAGGGCACGCTCAGCATCTCCTTCAGGCAATGGAGAAGTCAGACAGACTATCTGCGCTTTAGGTCACGTTTCAATAGTGCGTATTTGCTTGTTGTGGCGTTGCCGTCGCAGTCAAAGGAGGTAAGACTGAGTCGCTGCATGTTAATTCGATATTCAGGACAGCTGTGAGGGCTCTTTGTGGCAGCCGCCGGTGGCTTAGCTAACCACGTAGCGGCGCTGGGGCTAGCAGCAGCAGCAGCGGTAGGGGGAAGTATGTGTGCGAGTGTCTGCAAACCGTCTGAAAACAGCCTGCCCGCACAAACTGGCATGCCAGAGAGCCTTGCAATGAACTATCTGCGTAGGTCATGCCCTCATAGAAACGTTTCGTCCGACATTACATGGCTTGCAATTCTGCATCTTCCCACAATATAGCACCCTTATGTTGTTTTCTATTCGCTTTAGTCACATCATTTCCATTTACAATTACTCGACGATGTGACCTTTCTCTGGGGTGTTTGGAAGTCTTAGCTGGTCAAATTGATTTAAAACAAAACATCTCTTATTTGTAAACAAAGATCTAGTCAACACGGACGTCATTTCTTTGGTTGTATTGCTTTAACTTTGTATTTTTACAGGATAAGATGGCTGATCAGTGAGATGAATTTGTTTTTGAGCTCATTTTTGGTGGCAAGAGCTGTGTTAAAACCAAATGCTCAGCTTGTTTTGAATCGGGTGAATGTCCTACAGAAACCTCCTCCTGGAAACTCCTAAGTGTGAGTTATGAATGAAGACTAACATTATTGTGAGTTTTTTAACACATGCTTTTATTCAGCATTTTATTCTAATCATTAAGTATAGAATATTAAAGGAGGAAGCTACTGGGTGATGATGGCGGTAGATGTAGAATTTGCTGGTTGTATTTATATAAGTACTTAAGAGCAGATTTAGATGAATTAACTAATTCTTTCAGGTTGAAATCCTCTCCTGATACCTACCAGTGATCTCATTACCTTCTGACCTCTGTCTATCAGGCGTTGAGGTTGCCTCTACCTGTCTGGAGTCACTGAGGGGAATAGGACGCAGCAGGCTCGCAGCTTGGCAGGCCTCTGAATTATCCAACGTGTTTTTTCGGCTATCTTCGGTGGCCCAGATTTTCCTGGACCTTTTCACGACACCGACAGTGTTGAGTCGGAGCGAGACATCCTTTACAAAGCTCATTCATGTGTCAAATTTGAAAATATTTCAGTGTGTTGGCTTTGCCGAGAGTTATGAGCACAGTTCCATAGCCATGATGTAGCAAACCGATCAGCTGTTGAACTACTGTTTCAGCTGGTTTTTCCTGCTGAAAATCACCTGTCAAGAATGTGACTCGTTTCCACTTGTCCGTTGTCAGGTGTACATGACATCTAGCTACCCGGTTGCACCGTGTTCTGAGTTCATTAAATCGCAAAAAAATCTTGACGAAAATCACTTTTACAAAGAAATGCTTTATTTAAAGGAAACAAAAAGCTTTTTGTGTTGTTAGCTCCTTCCATACACGGTGGCAGCTCTGCCTTCATGATGCAGGAAACCTGGTAAATAAAACTAGACTGATCAGCTACATTTCCATACTGCTCTCTGGACTTCCTTCATCAATCTGGGACAAAAACACTACAATTATCTGTCAGCCTTCATTACAGGAGGGTGTTTCCTTTAGTGATTCACCTTTCAAAGGATTGCAAAACAGTTGTTTGTTTTTCATCACTCGCTGGCAGAAGAGAGATGAGCGCTAACGCCACCTTTTGTGGCAAGTTGCATTCAGAACAGGTTAGACCCAGCTAGTATCTGCAGTTGTGGGATTCCCAGATCGATTTGAATGTGCACAAATCCTACTGGACTACACAAAGTGTGTCTTTTGGGGACTGTAGTTAATCAGCTGTTAAGCCAGTACTACTTGTCAGTCAGCACAGTTGCTCAGTCCACCAGCGGCATATCAGTCAGTACATTTGTGTTTTTCTTTTATTTCCCTCTGTTCCTCTTTTTGTTTCTTAAAAGATGATGATGCTTCATATTTTTCTCGTTCAAGTTGTGTTGTTGCAGATCTTGTTACATCATCAACTGCAATACAGTTACATCATGAACTAGACTAGATCTGAACCTTCCCTGATGAAATGGGGAGGAATGATGTTGTCCTGATGCTTCAGGGGAATGTTTTTGTACAATGTCTGCAGGACTGTTTTAACTTGCAAATGAACAATTTTCAGACTGAATTCCTCATCTGTTTTCTGCTTAGTCTCTGTTGTGGTTCTGCTGTGTGTAACTTCATAGTCATTCTGACAGCGTTTGTGGCTACATGTTAATGAGTTTAGCTGGAAATCGACTATTCTTCATTTTTCAAACTCTGCTCATGTTATATTACTGTGGAGCTGCTCCAGAATTGAAATGGAAAGTCACACGCCAGTAATAATGATTATGTCATTTGCTCTGCTCGGGCCACTGCAATGAACAAAAACATGACAAAGATGTGAAGAATAGGACGGTCTGTATGTACAATGTCTGAAAAGGACTCATGCAAAACATCAGAAACCCGTGCAAAGCAGATGCTCTGTGGTTCATATGCAAACCTTTAACTTTCATCTGGTTTTTAGCTGTTTTTTTCAAACCTTAATCGACATGTCCAACCTCTAAAGTGTGTGACAAGCCAGCTCAATGTTTATATATGTGGGAAACATGATTTTCCATGTTCTATGAGATCTATGATAATGGACCAGATTGACGCTTAGATCAGGAGTCTTCCATGCCTGTTCATCTTTATTGTTTCTAAGAAACCGTAGTGTGTAAATTCTTCTTATCTGTGAGCATTAAAAGCTCTGCTCTTCATCTAAGCTGGGTGAAATGTAATGTTCCTTACCAACAAGCATCTTTGGTATGTTTGAGGGCCTAGGACACACAAAGAGATGTGTGTGCTGATTCTGGTTTGAATCTCAAATAATATATCGAATCTGCATCTGAGCCGTGTCTCTTTTTTGTGTCCCCCCCCCCCCCCCCCAAACCCAGAGCCTGTCGTGATTTGGCTGAGAGGACGGAGCACCAGTCAGCTGCACGGCCGGACCAGAAGTGAGTGTGTGTGTGTGTGTGTGTGTATAAGGGAGAGCAGCTGACACTCTCACAGCAGCAGGATGGGGGGGCACTGAGGCAACAAACAGAAACCGTCTGTGTGCAGTTTGGGGTGGGGGGGGGTCTGCAAACTGGTAAACACACAGAGCATTCCAACATGCAGAGCCTCTGTGCTCATGCAGCAGTTAATGATAAAACAGACAGGGAGGGAAAAAGAGAAAAGCCTTGCTTCCCCTGATATGTGTGTGTGTGTGTGCAGGCAGGACTGTGACATTGGTCTATCTTTAGCCGCCATATACATTTTCTGAGTTTCAGTTCTGTTGCGGTTTCCTGTCCTTCGGCCCAAGCTGTTCAGTCATTATGCTTCACCATCACTTTGATGTCCTTTTTTTTTTTGTTTATTTGAGTTTTTTTTAACCTGATGAACAAAACCATTCAATGGTCAAACATTCATGAATTTCCATGTAGCAGCTCCACTAAGTCCAGTCACTTGAATTACTTTTAGTGCCCATTTCCTGTTTGACTGGAGGTCAAAAGATCCCAGTAAACCGTTAAATGTCTTAACTTTCTACCCATAATTATTTTGCTATACATTTGTAAAACTAAGAATTCAGCTGATGATGGCTTTATTCTAATGCTCAAAAGATTAAAAGCCCTTTTTCTTTGTTTCCTTTGTTCAAGTTAAAGTTACTTTTGTTTGACTAATTTTATTGGATTATTACCAGTTGACTAAATCAGCCAGCTGTTTTCTGATGGCCAAATGGGACTGCGGATTAACGCCGTATAATGCAGCATTTCCAGAGATTTTGAAGAAAGTAAACCAACACAAGTATGAAACAATTAAAACACACTGTTGGCTGAAATAAGAAATGTCTGTATTTGATATCATCACAACAATGATTTGAAACAATTTATTGTAAAGTTGAAGTGAATTAATGATGCATTTGCCATGTATCACAACACCGTTTTTAAGATTTTATATTTCAACCAAAAGACTGAACAATTGTACCTGAAATGTTGGGAAAAAAAACCACAGCTTAAAAAAAACTTTGCAAAGTAGGAAAAATTAGCCAAAAAAAACTAATTCTGATGAAGGTCAAAGAGAAAACTACTGGAAGAGGTTTTACCCACACGATGCAGCAAAGGAGGAAAATAAAACTTGTTTTTGGGGGAGCTTTATGCAGACCCTGGAAATAAATTACCCCTTAAAGCAAATTAGTTTCCAGTAGTGTTGGTGGCAGGATTTGAATTTGGGGAGCTGGTCAGGTAAATGTGAGTGGGGTCATTTGATGTCTCATGAAATCGTCTAATTGATGAAAAACATGATCCCAAACACCTAGTTTCTCATACAAACTGCTCCTCTGAATCCTCATCCTTTTGACCTTTCAGTGTCCATTGAGCAGAATCATGTTTCCTGAGGGCATACTACCACGCTCACACACTTAACTTCCTCACACGTGCCCCCTCACCTCCAACAGAGGGTGACCTGCTCTCATCATGAAATATGAAGCATCCTGATAGTGAGGGCAGCTCGTGTTACACATCACGAGCTACCAGACTCGTGAAGGAGGTCTCCTCCTGCTCTCATGGTTTCATGAGACATTCCAAAGACACATGACACTGCATCTCCAACAAAGTGGATGAAAAACCAGGCTCTAAAAACCTCTCTTCTGTCTTGATGTAAATAGCTTTTTGACCAGCTGTCCAAGAGGTCTCGCTACTACCTGCAGCAGCGAGCCACATGGAAACAAACTGGAAATATTTGGAAGGTTACCACGGATTAAAACACCACAACTTCCCAAGTAAATTTAGACTCTAATGAGGCCCATTTTAAAATCCTACCAGCCTGTAAACCAAAGCGGGAGGGATGAAGGAACGTATACAGTTACACATCACAAGGTTTAGGAAACGTACACTACATCATCTGACCTTAATTTGTTTTTCCCTGTGCTCGGCTGAACTCAAGACTGTCTAAAAAACCGTGTCAGCCCATGATGGATGGGAAGAATCAGCTCCTGTGTTGTAATTCTGCTAAAAGTACCAGCAAGCGCTGCAGTTATAAAGTTCTTTTAGATCTGGAGTCATCTGGATGTGAGGATCTCTGCAAATCCCTTCTAATCCCTTAATTTTAGCAGTTTGCCTGTGGACACGCGTCAGCTAAGGCGCAAATCAGCTCTGATCAGCATATCAGTGGAGCCAAAATCTCTGAGTTGAAGCTTAAAGAATGCTTTTGCTCCTATTGATTCACTTTCCGATGTGTTATATCCACAGCCCTTCTTTTGGCTTAAGAGAATTGTAAAGTTAGGCGTCTCCTTTGTGTGTCACGTAAAAAGAAACTTAACCAAAAGACTTGTTAGCTCAGTAGCCGCAGAGATATTTTGTAGATTTGACTTTCATAGCAAATAAGGAGGAGGAGTGGTGAGTCTTAGCTTCTTCTTGTTCTACTTAAACTACCAGGAAGTGAGTGACAAATGAAAATGTTATTATAAAACCAGCCGACCTTTTACACGCCCAACAATAGTCTGATATTAACCTGATTAAGAACAGCTTACTCTGAATTAGACTCTTTTAACACGGTCCTTTCTGATCCCCTTAACCAGACTAAGGTTCTATGTGGAGCAAAGGAGAATAAAATTAGCTCTTGAGTGTGTGTTGGTTCTTTCTCCATCATGTAGGTTTTTTATTAGTCCATTGCATGTTTATTTCCAGAGTTTCTCTGAATATGGCTTTGATCCTCAATAATAAACAACTATTCCTTTTTTTGATATTATGAGGTCAGTGTTTCCAAAAGGGGGTAGTAATGTGGTGTGAGTAATTACAGGGACACTGTTGCTCATAAATCCTCCATCTGCAACTCATGTAAACATAATCGGAATATAGTCTCGTTCAGATTGAGGCCAGTAGTCAGAACATTGGTGTCCATGTACAGAAAGCCACTGTAAATTATAGCAAGGCAAAGATTAAAGAGCAAATGTCTTGGAGGGAAGCTGTGGGGTGTAAAAATCAGAAGGGGGCAGGTTGTATAACCAGTTATTATGTAATGTTTAGAGAGTCATTATAAAACAATTCCCTGCATCACTCACACAGCCTCATGCTTCGCTGTGGTGTTTGGCAGCTGGAAAATGCCAAAGAGCTGGACAGAAGTTTTAATTCCTTCCCCAAGAATGTTCACCAACGGAAATGGATGAATGATTGTGTTGCAATGATGCAGATTTCCCTCAGTATGAGTTGTTTTTTTCTTCATCAATTTGCAGAAATCCAGTCCACATTTTTATTATTAATGTTATTTAGCAACATATTACAGCTACACAATAATCTACTCCTTGTAAATGTAAGGTTTTCATTGTTACTGATGTTGTAGCAGCTGAGTTAAACAGTCTCAGTGCATTCATATGTGAATCTATTTAAGAGTTTAGATTTTGATCAGATTGTTATCATCTGCCACAGACACCTCCCAGTGTGTAGAAAAATGATTAACGCTTCACACTAACATTTCTCTTTCATTTGACTGTAAATAATCTGAGGTTTTCCAAGCAGACTTCACACATTTATCTTTTGGTGAGATTAGATTTCCATCAAAGAGAAGGATCTTGGTCCTGTCAGAGACGTCTGAATGCTTTGCAGAGCTCAGTGGTTCTTCCAGTAACTGTAGCATCAAGATTGTGCGAGAAAACGCACAGAGTCCTGCCGTGAGCCCGGTGGCCTACATAGTGCGCGCAGCCTGCAAATGGGTCAGCTCAGACTCGGTGGAGAGCAGACGGCCGTGCGTTCGGCTGACATTTAAAAAAAAAAGGAAAATTGGATTTGTGAGGAAACGCATCAGCTTTAAAGCACTGAAAAATCCTCAAATCCGCTCGAATGGGCGAACTTTGTGGGACGTTTGCTCTCACTGTTTTCTGTTTTTCTGCCCACGAATTTTCTTCTTGGGATCATTAAAGCGTAATAACTGTGTTTGTGTCTGCTGTCTGGGCTCTGTTCCCAAAATACCCTCCCGGAAACCACCGTGTATTTTTGGATCGCTGCAAGTGTGTGATTTGGGAAGAGAGTGTTTTAGCAAATGACTGTGTCTTCTGTATCCCTGCGTGCATCAGGCTCTGCAGTGTCTGGGGCTGGGCGGGGCGCTAATGGCCGCTCTGACTGTTTTTCTCGGCTAAAGTGTGTGAGCTGGTGTTGGCATCACAGAGAGGTGTGATGATGGGATTCTGAGGCTTTAGACAAAGAGGCTGGGCCTCCTCGTGTCTTATCGCTGTTTTTGCATGAGGAGGATTTGTTTTCCGGTAATGATGGGGTGTTGTTCCCATGAGACTGTGTGTGGATTTACAGGATTACAGTTTTGCTAAATTTGCCAGTAACGGACAACAAAGTGCAGAACCACAACAGCTTACTTCAGCAACACAAACGGCGGCGTCTCCTGTCAGCTATCCGACCAAAGCCAGTGCGAACCATCACATCTGACTCAGCTTTTAATCTCTGGTTGTTTTGCAAATGTAACTATTCCAGCTCAAAAAGAGTGGGACTGTAAAGTGAGCCAGAGCAGTATTTTTATGGCTGTTTACACCACTTACAGTCTTATCTACCACACAAACATGAAATGTGAAATACAATAAAAAGCTGAAAGTACATGGGGGGTAAAAAGTAGAACTTGAACAAATTGTTTTTAGTTAATCAGGAGGAGGCAGAAATTTGCGCACATTTTTGATGTCACGCTCCTTTTTTATTTTAATTTTTCATGTAATTTTTCAAATTATTTATCGATTTATTGATGGTTTTAATCCATAGAAATGTTTTAAACCATAGAAAGTATTGTTAAATTTTGAAGGAAAAAGTTAGGTTTTCAAGCCTGTTGAGCTCGACATCGTGCCACTAAATGTTTTTGTATTTTGTGGTTCAGAAAATGAAGTCATGAAGGACCATAAGCTGGAAGTTCCCCGCCCCCCGCTTTCATCAGAAGCACAGCCCTTAGCACAGCGAATTGATAAGAAAAAGAAGAAAAAATAATAATCAAAAGCATTATGTCCGGAAATGTGCAGGATGGAGGGAGGTGTGAGCGAGAGCAAAGCTGACTTCCTAAAATGGGTTTTTGCCTATTGGGGCAAAAGTGCACACACACACGCGCACTGTGTAGCACGCCCACACACACCTTTGCAGCAGTAAGAGCAGTGTGAACGTTTGCGGGAACTGTTTGTTTTTATTTTTCAGTTTTGCACAAACCCGCTGGTGGTTTGCTGTGTGTGTCTCTTTGTGTGCCTGCTGTGTCAAGCCGTTGTCACTTGGTTTGAGTGCAACATTTTGTGTCCTTCCTGCTGCTGAGCGCCGCGTTGTGACAAAGTCAGCTTGGACTCGTTGTACCTCTGCTGTGAACGCCAAAGCTCTGGTGCACACAGACGCTGTTTGAAGTGGGAAACTGATCACATAGAAACAGGCCTTTGTGGTTGGTGTTTGGTTAATGAACTGTGGAGATATCTGATGCTCTTGTGCTATGAGCTTGTCTCAGAGCTGCTCTTCAGATGATCCTCAGGGACTCTCGTCTCAGCAGATCTCAAAAGAAGGAGCATGACCGAGTGTAAAAGTGAGGAAGCGGCCATCCAGGAGCAGATGACAGAAACATGCTCGTGCATCAGGGCCTCACAGCAAAGCAGGATGTTTTCTCTTGATTCCTGGAAAAGCGATAATTTAAAAAAAAAAGCGGGGGGTTGTCAAACTTCTTTGAAGCTCTGTTTAGACTAGAAACTTTTTGACTAGTCAGTGACAGGATTCTTTAATGTTTTCCGTGGACTGTGACCCTGACCTCCATCAGGCTTACATAACAGAAATAAAAAACAAAGACTTAAACACTGCTGAGGAATGAAGACAGGTTGAGACAGAGAGAAAAGTAAAGGAGAGCTTCCCCGTTTTCCACCTCCCTGCTGGCCATTAACCACTTCTTCTTCTCCCTGCTCCACTGACAGACAGGCCTCCTCTGGAAACCCCTGATCCTGCTCAGTGACGCCTCATGTGCCCAAAATGGGTTTTTAGATGAAGCCGAAAAGAAAAAGCAGAACTGTGCATCAATCTGCGTTAAAAAGAATCTTCTCTGTGTCTCTGATCATCTACCTGTGCTGGTGAGGAGGTTCTCGTGCTCTTAAACGTTAAGTCTAGGGTCGAAAAATAGCTATGCTCAGCAAGAGCCGCTCAGATTGGTCAGCAACAGACCCACTAAAGGGAAAATGTGGCTCGGATCTGATGATCTTTTGAACATTTCGCATCTATGGAGGCGTGTCTGGGTTTGTTGTGTCCATGTTTGACCCAGAATGTTTCTAAAGTGATTCATTAAGCTGAAAAGTATGGCAGCAAAGTGTTCATTGAAGAGGGGGCAGATTGTGTAGTTACTACTTGAACATGTGAGCAGAATGCACATGTTAGTTATTTTCTTTTAGTAGGTTTCAAACATGATCTCATTTTTCTTTAAATCATTCTTTTGGGTTGATATAAATGGAAAATTCTTCTTTCCATGCATTAATAAACATTTGTTGTCAGGGGGATGAATAAACCCTCATCTTTCCTGTTTGACGCTTTGAATTGTGGCTTTTGTGTGAGCTCTTTTCAGCTTTTGTTCTAGTTGACGCAAACAGTTTAACTTGGTGTGTGTGCTGTGTGTGTGTGGAGGTCAGGTGACTAAGTTACATGTTCAGTGCCGTCTGCTGGGATATGATTCTGCGTGGTTAATCATTTTACCAGAAATGCCCACAGAAAGACTTTTTGTTTGTTTACCAAGTAAAACGTGTGACCATGGAGATAATAAAAGAGAATAAACATATTCTTAAAAAAAGTGTGAGGGGATTAGTCTGAGCTTGTTGTGGTTTAAACTCTTTACTCAGCCACTCTCAGGACTTGGAACAAGTCATTAATGTGTTGAGACTTGGTTTTAGACTTCAGATTAAAACAAGACTCCAGTTGTTGACAGAGGAATGTTTCAGCCCCAGTGTCTCTCCTCAGAGATGGAAAGGTGTGTGTGTGCGCATTCTTCTCCCTCTCTGCTTCGTCAGATCTGGGACACGCCCTCCCGACCAGGTGCACCCTTCAGCCGCCCGTGTCCTCCTCACTCACACTGCTCTTCTTCTGTCCCGCTGTGTTTCAGCCTAAGATGCCCTAAGCCAGAGGAGGGACATGTAAATGGCTTCCAAAGTTAAAGATGCTGTGGTGTGGTACCAGAAAAAGGTAAGAGATTAACTTTTCCTTCACAATGAAGCTCAGTGACGGCTCTGCTCGATGTCACAGCGTATTCAAAAAGAGTTTCAGTGGAGCTTATAGTGACACTTTAGACATTTGAATGTGTAAAGTAATTGTTACCTGTTTAGAGTCTTTTTTTATTACTGTGGGATGGTGCAAGCTATGATATAAAGAAGTAATGGTATAATATACATGTGATGTTGAAAACCGGATGAAATGGTATGAGAGCTTTTTTTATTAGAATTGTTTAAATTAAATTTCATCTGTAGAAAATTATCTTAAAGGTTATGACATAGATAAGCATGTAATGAGGGTATATAATACCAACCCAAATATTTACTATGAATAGAACAGCTCTTCTATAATCAATGATTTACTACCGGGAACTATTATTATTCTTGTCTGACTTATGAATGATTACACATGGAAAACTTCAAGGCCGTGTTGACTGAAAGTGGTGTTTCTCAGTCTCTGCATGTTGGCACAAATAGAAGCAGAAGTGTCAGAAGGATGGCTGAAGCTTTGCTTCATTATTTTCCTTCAACACGACCCAACGATGGACTCAGTGAGGAGACGGCCTTCTGCCGCTGACCTCCTCCCTGCTGTCAGCAGGCTCAGGCCGTTGGGCACAGCCTCCTCCGGCCGGTGTTGTGTGTCCTCTTGTTCCATGGTCTCAGATATCAGATCCCCCGCTGGACTCCAGAGCTGCTCAGCTTACAGTCTCATCTAGCTCACGAACCCACCCGTAAAGCCTCCGAGTCTTTCAGCCGTCCATCTCTCCGATGCCCGTCTGCAGCTGGCACATGCCAACGGGAGCTCCAGCTTTCTCTGGAGTCGCCCTGGTATTTAGATGCATGAGTTTTTAGGTCTGATTTGCTTGTCGGGGCAGAAGCACAACTAGTGATGGCAGTGAGTCACCTGTGATTAAAAGCTTTTCAGCCTCAGCCACACCAGTCCCCCCAGCAGCTTTACCCAGGAAACCTCATTCAGACGGGCTGCTAACATTTCCCCCTCTGATGGTCTGAAAGTGGCCCAGAATAACCCTGCAGAGCCACACTCTCACTCTCCGGTTCTGCTCTCACTGTGTAACTCTGAACTGTTCTTGTGATCCCTGAAAGCATCCAGTAGCAGCAGTGTGTTGTCCCTGCTAATGAGGCAGCAGCCCTTTCTTTATGTGGCTTGCAGATTTAGGGCCCTGCAGAGCTTTCAAACTCTGGGAAGTCTGTGGCTCTTTGCACATCTCTCATGTTTGCAGCGTGTGAGCTGTCATTTCCTCCTGAGGTGGCTACGCTCACAAACAGTGGATCAGCTGAATTTCAGCTCCTCTCTCTCCTCTTTGTAGCTCTTTATAAGTCTTTGTTTTTATCTTGTTTCATTTGCATTGACTCTACAAGACATTTCCGGTGTTCTTTCTGCTGAAACGCGCTGAAAAGTTATCAAAGAAACAACTTCCTGAGAAAGAATGATTGTATCGACTCTAAGGGGCCAAACAGAGCAGATCACCCGTCGATGGTTTCTGCCGCCGCGCTGCTGCTGAAGGGTTCAGCACGCTCCCCTCTGAATGCTTCAGACTGAAGACTCCACACGCCGCCCGGCCGGACAGACTGCTGAGGCTCCAGCTGGGATGTGCAAACGCGTTTCAGTCTGCACGGGTCAGCCTGCAGGCGCTGAGTCACAGTGAGTCCTGACTGAGCCGTCTGGCCTGGAGCTGCAAATAGACGCCGTGCTGTGTCAGGCTGCGCCTCTGTCACACGGGGGCCGCGTCGTCCCCCCCCGGCCGGGCGCCAGCCCCACCCTCTCTGTGTCTGTGAAGCAGCCGGCCGCTCTTTGTGGAGACGTTTGATCTGTTTGTGACAGCCGTGTCGTTAATAGTTGTCTGTGGTCCTGATGCCTGTAGTCTGTTTGTCATGGGCGTATTTTAAGAAGTGCCACACTTCATGTCGGCGTGCAGAGATCAGGAGGTCAAAGTCTCGCTGTGGAGACCCCCAGTGAAGGCAGCCATCGTCTTTAGAGGAAAACATGGAGAGATGCAGAGGGCCCTGAACTCTGTTTACAGTAGCAGTTGAACCGGTTTTCCAGCAATGTTTTTAGCCTTTTTGAGGCTCTTGCCAAGGTTTTTTGGCTTCTTTTTCAGTGATTATATATCAGTTCAGTCCTGATACTAGTCTCTTTCAGTGTTTTAAACCACTTCCACTGACCAATGATCCTCTGAGGGATTAAAAAAAAGTCACCAAACTCAATAAATGAATAAATATTTTTATATTTGTAATCAAGATAAAGGACACACGTGCTTAAATCATGCAGATGGGGTTAAATTACTCCTGAATATTTGGTGTTCTGTTGACCAGAGATACAAAACCTCCTTTTGGGTCATCAGGTTTGTGTGTCCCTGCTAAAAGGAGGTTTTCCCACCAGACACACACACACCTGAGATAAAAATGGACCTCACACTCCGGTGTCACGGTGACAGGACACACCGGAGGGGATCGTCTTCCCTCTAAAAGCAGCCGTCTCAGATTTCGCCTCATTTCCTCTTTTGTCTTCACAGATTTTCAGATTTGCTGAACAATATTTTTTGATCAGGTATTTAAGTGAGTTGTTTTCTTCAGAGAGTAAATGTGTGCAGATACAATAAGGAGAATGGCTTCCATTTGCAGAGCGGATCATAGTGTTCAATGTGAGGGGGGGGGGGGGGCAGAAAAACTATGTATCTGCAGTGGGTCTCACAGTGTGTTCAGCTCTGAGCTGAAGCTCCCTCCTGTGCTTTTCAGTGCTGTGGGGAGTGGGAGGGAAGGCGGCGGCGTGGGTTGTGTGCAGGGCGAAGCGTGGAGTGGGTCTGGGGTCACCGGCTGCTTCATGCTGCGATTCTGTGCTTCAGACCGGCACGGCAGCCTCCAGACGAGGGCTGGAGAAGAGCTGGAGGACAGCTGATGTGTGGTCGTCAACATCAGCGTGTGCAGTTATGCAGCAGTTATGTAACCCCCCCCCCCCTCCATCTGTTGTCATGGCGACGCCAGCCGTACTGCAGAGGCTCGTTGTCCTCGCCACTTAAGATGAATTGTCTAAGTGGGCGCTGGTTGGATTAAAAGGTTTTACCTTTGTCCTTTTTGTATTAAAAATGCATCATTTTGAGAATTCTGGTGCAGAATAACCCTGAAAAGCTTTGAAGCCATCAGACGGGTCAGGTTTCATGTTCTGTTATCAAAAAGCCAAAGTAATTCTTTAAGAGGAACAAATGAGGTAAAATGATGTAAGCGTGTGAGGATAAGAGGTTTTAAAGCTTTGCTAATTCCCCCCGTCAGATCTCAGTGATGTAGCGGCAGGTGTGTGTGCGTGTGCGTGTGTGTGTCCCTCCTCTCCTTTGTATTCCAGCTCTGCTGTCTGCTCCCGTTCGCCCTCCACTCGTCCTCCTCGGTGCACTGAGAGTGAGCTCTAATCTTTGTGTGTTTGTCCAGGAGTGGTGGTGTAGTGGTTAGCATAGCTGCCTTCCAAGCAGTTGACCTGGGTTCGATTCCCAGCCAATACAGCTCCTCCCTACCCTGTAAGTCGCTTTGGATAAAAGCGTCTGCCAAATGCATGAACATGAACAAATGCATGAACATGAACATGTCCAGTCATTTTTTTATGGGGGTTGCCATGGAAATTGGCTGTCCGACCAGATATCACTCCGTAAATCTGCCAGTCAAAGGGCAGATTTAATACGGTCAGCTGTCCACGTTCACTCATCCGGTCGGTCAGGCTGATTCATAGCGTGCTATAAAGCCTTTAAGCCGGCCTAAAAGATGCAACCTTGTACTCGGTGCCATTACCTTTCAAATTCTTGAAGGATAAAGAGTCCATATGATGGGCTCATTAATGTATGATGTCGAACAGGGTGTGGGCTGTCGGCCAGCCAGCAGAAACATCCAGAAAGGTGGAGCAGCAAAGCCTCTTTTTATCTGGCAGGAGCTGTTCTAATGTAGGCCACCTCTGCTCTCGCTTTTCTTCTCCTCCCTTCTCTTCTCTTTCCATCTATCTTTAATGAAGTCTGATTAAAGATGCAGACTTTCCACTGGTGAGGCGGGGTGGTGGGGGGGGGGGGGGGGGCACATGAATACTCAGATCTGCTGAGGTCACCATCCATCATCTGTGTGGGAGACGGACTCGGTGTCTGTTGAGCTCACAGCGTCTCTAAACACACACACTCACACACACACTGCGTGCGTGAGGCGGGTCCAGCCGGTGCTGCGTTCCCGTAGACGATACTTTAGGTTTTAAGTTGACCCTTTTGGGCCAGTTTTCCAACGTTTTGCACTCTGATTCTGACCAGAGAAACGGGTGGAGGTGTGGAGCGGGGTCAGAGTGTTGGGTCTGTGGCTCTCAGGCCTCAGAGAAGGATGAAGGCTCACCCAGTTAGATGTGTGCTCTGCACGTCGTCTCTGCCCCCTCCTAACCGCTGCTTTCTTTATCTTTCCAGATTGGCGCCTACGACCAGCAGATATGGGAGAAATCGGTGGAGCAGAGAGAAATAAAGGTCGGATGTTTGGCCATTTTTTTGCTATACATCTCCAGGCTTTTTATGATTTCCCCTGTTGGCACTTTTTCCTCTTTGTGTCCTCTCATGAAGTGCCTTTTTCCTCATGTGTTTTCATTCTCTTTGCCTCTGCCTCATTGTTCATGAGTAACTATCTTTTTTTTGCGGTCTGACTTCACTCTGTCCTCCTCCTTTGGCTTTTTGTGGTTTGGTGCCACCGTATCTTTCTTTGAACTCTTTCCTTTCTGGACTGACTATCACCTGCCCCTCCTCTCTTCTCCTCCATTTTCCTCCTCCTCTCTTCAGTTTATTTCTCTGGTGAGTATGCAGCAGGGGGGGGGGATCCTCTCATATCCCACTGTGCACGTGTGCTCACCCACGCTGTAGCCTGCTAGACTGTGATTGGTGGGTTTGAGATGAGCTGCCGTGTTGAGTCCTGGTGTCCGTTAACATCTGGCCCCGGCGCCGCCGTGTTGTGTGTCCGCTGCTAACTGCAGCCACTCAGAGACCAGCCGCCGGAGTCATGTGATCAGGCAGGTCATCAGTCTGAAGCAGAAAAGGCAGATTGGAGAGGGATGAAACAGAGCAGATAACAAAAGCCGACCTCCTCTGCACTATCTCCAACTCACTGCGTTCCCATGCTGCTGCAGACCAGCGTGTGCTGGCCTCAGTTTTACTCACACACACTGGCTATTTATGTCAAAGGTCCACAGAGACCTCCATCTGATTCCACTTGTCAAGATCTGAGACTTTACCCTTTTTCTGAAGATTAGTTTCTTTTTTAACAAGCTGCCTCCTGTGCTGTGATCAGAGGAAAGAAACACACACACACACACTGCCGTGCGACCTTGGCTCATCCCTCTGAAGTGTTACTTATACTGTGAACAGCATCATAAACACTGAACCTATCACTCCCATAAATCTAAAGAATCTGTTGTGTAACTCTGCTGGAGCTCTATTTTTAGCTCTTAAAGGTGTCCCCTCACACAGGACACATTTTTCTCATGTCAAATAAAATGTGTCAGTAATTCCAATATTTCCCCCAAAGCCAGACGGACACTCTCACGTTTCCGGGCCTTATTTGGGACTTTTCTAGCAGCTCGTTGCAGGATTGAGTGTTTTCTAACCAGTGAAATCAGCAGTCCTGGTTTCACAAACTGTGCACCAGCCTGAGGCGGCGTCCACCTCATGAGGCTCAGAGGGACCAGGCGGCCTTCCTGTGAAGGACTTTAGCTGCTGCAGGCACTCTGCTGCCAACAGGAAGCTATTGATCAGCTGCTTCTATCTCCCCCCCCCCCCCCCCACACACACACTTACACACACTCTCCCACAGAGTATCAGCCTGTTGGTGCGATTGTTTTAAGATAAGGGCCTCTGTATCAGACGGCTGGACGATAACGGGCCCTGATTGGCCGAGTAAATATTGGCACAAGCCGCTCTTCGAGTGGCGTTTCATAGCACATGTGAAGAAGTTCACCTATCAAAGATGAAGATGCTAAAACCTCAGATGAGACGAAACCTCACTGACACATTTCAAACTGTCTATTCATATTCATTTGTCCACAAAAACACACAGACTTCATCTTTATACAGTAACTCAAAACACACACACTGTGTAGATGTGACAGGAAGTGAGAGGCAGGCACAGGAAGTGTCCCAAAGGGCAGCTGGATTGCCATAAAGGGTCATAAAGGGAAGGAGCAGCTGGCCACAGCTGGGGGGATGAATAACACAGCTGGCTCCGGGGGCCGGGAGACCTTTTAGGAGTCAGTAAAAACTGCTGAGCGCCACCAGAATAGAGGCTGGACGTAGCGGCGAGCCCCGTAGACGTGAGCTTCCCCGGCAGCCGGCCGTAGCTGTGTGAGTGCATGGTGTGCCCCCTGGCTGTGGGAGCATGTGAGTCTGGGAGGGTCAGAGGGCTGCAGGCGGCTGGTGCTGACTCTCTGTCTCCCCCTGCAGGGCCTGAGGAACAAGCCAAAGAAGACGGGCCACGTCAAACCAGACCTCATCGACGTGGACCTGGTTAGAGGTGGGAAAACGAGAGTGTGTGCTTCCTCCGCTTCAGGCTGCGACCAGCTTCTCCGCTCACCCAGTCCATCCTTTCAGGTTCGGCATTTGCGAAGGCCAAGCCGGAGAGTCCATGGACGTCCCTGACCAGGAAGGGCATCGTCAGGGTGGTTTTCTTCCCCTTCTTTTATCGATGGTGGATCCAGGTCACCTCCAGAGCCATCTTCCTCCTCCTGCTGGCTCTCTATCTGCTGCAAGGTGTGTCCCCTCACCTCTGTACCCCATTCCTCCAAAGCCCTCAGGAAAATACTGTCATAGAAAACGAGACAGCTGCAATAGGACGCCTCATTTTCTGTTGAAAGACCTAAAATCTTTTAAAGTAAACAGTAAACGGTTTGTTTTTGTCCTGCCACAAACGCAGCAGACTGTATTTTCCACCACCTACATCACGTTTCCCTTTTCTGAACAGAATACATTTTCTCCACCCTTCCTGTCCAGTCGCACACAGACAGGCTGTCACTCTGTGGAGTTAAAAATAAAGATGCCCATTCTAACTCAAGCTCTCTGCAGGTGGTTACAGATGAGTTTATTGTTCGAGGGTAGAGGGCTCAAAGGTTTAAAGGGAATCTCAGTGTTCCACTTTGCTTCCATACATTTAATCAAACTTTCTTTTCAGCTTCTGGACGGTTGACTCACACATTCATCCCAAAAGAGTTGTTTTAATTCAAACTGAGTCCCGTAGAAGATAGTACAGATGTCTGTGATCAGCCCCGTTCCTTCTCAGTTGTAGCTCAGGTGTCCTCTCTCTCTCCCAGTGGCAGCTGCAGTCCTGTATGTGAGCGTCCAGCAGCCTCATGGGATCCCGTCCACAGAGGTGTTTGGAGCCATCTGGCTCATGCTGCTGCTGGGCACCGTGCACTGTCAGATCGTCTCCACCAGGACGCCCAAGCCCGCCTCCAGCAGCGGGGGGAAGAGACGCCGGTAAGCACAGCAGTCCCCACACAGAGCTGAGGGCCTGAGCGGAGCAGGAGTCAGAAACATGAGCAGAACAGACATAATGGGAACCCCCCCCCAAATGTCTTTGCTGAAAAGAGAGACACGGGAAGAAGATGAGCAAAGGGGGTTCAACTATTTTCTGTCTGATTAGAGAGTAAACTTGAGTTTTTTCTCTTGTTGAAAACTAAGAATAGGTGGGGGGTTCCCTGTGTCAGTTTTTTCTTTGCTGTGTTTTGATTTGGAGTTTGTCTTCTTTCTGTGTCTGCCTCACAGGATTTTTTCATACAAAAGATTTGATTTGGAAAGAGTTTTAGGAGAGAAAGTAACCCTAATTTTTTAAAATTCCAATAAGTGTTTGAACTCTTTAGGAACCACAGGTTCAGGAAGATGTTTGAACAGGAAGTGCTGTCATTCACAAAACGACTCACTGCAGTAAAAGCCGCTTTTTATTTTCAATCTGCTGTCTGACTCATGAAGCAGGACAATTTGTCTGAAAAATAAATGAAGATGGAGATATTTAGGCTGCAGCCAGGATGATGAACACTTTGTTTCTATGGCAACGTTAAGACCATGTCATGCTGAGTGTTTGACGTGCGGCTGATGTCACAGTGAAACGGCTGAGATCAGAAAAATGAAGAAAATGCTCTGAACCTCTCTCTGACACTCTTCCTGTGTGCCTGTGTTTTGTGGTCAGTTCTGCAAAAGTCCTTTGTTTAGACCAAGATGAGTTTGCATCAGCATCAATGTGCACGTTTTGCAGATTTTCTGAATATTTGACTTTTGCAGAAAGAAAGTAGTGATTTTCCTTTAACCTGCTGTAACAGCAGTGTGTCCAGGGTTTCCTCTGCGTTTGAGAGGTTAACACCACATAACTCAGATTTTAATAGCTTAGTAAAGTCATGAGTAACACAGGTCTGGAGCTTCAATGAGAACCGGCGCCGCTGGACACACTGGCTGTAGTTATGACTTCTTAGTCTCCAGATCCACTTTAAGTCTTTCTCCACCCTTCGTTCTTTCCAAACTGAAGGAAGTTGAGGAAGGCCTCTCAGATGGAGGTGCATAGGGAAGGCGACGGGTCTAGCACTACCGATAACACACAGGAGGGGGCGCCACATTCCCATTCAGCCAGCACCACATACAGCCTGGGCGCTTTCTTCCAAGATTTCTGGCATGATATCTGTAAAGCTGGGTGTGTATTTATTTCCCCTCTTCCTACAATGACGTGGCGTTCAAAGACAAGGCTGTGCTTCAGAACAATCACCTAACTGACCAAATGAATATGTTTCTACACTCTAAAGTCTGTCAAATTCAAATGTGACTCTGTGGTTGAAGCTGAAGAGGACCAGCCTTGCCTTTGGCTTAACTGTGATTGGTCAGCTGTAGCATCCTCTCCTCTTTTATCTCAGCATTTCATTCTTCCCATTGATCTCAGAGTTGTGGCAGCTGTTTAACCGGCTCGGCTCAGACTGAGTGTCTGAAGCGGCAGCCGGTGCTTCTCCTTCTCTCAGCTGTTGAACATCAGACCTGAATCACTTTCTTCTTCAGTTCTGTTAATGATCCGATCTGTGATTAATCTGTTTTACTACCGATGACTCTGTGCACTTGTTTCCTCTTAATGTGAACTCAGCCAGTCAGTGATTGGCTGAATTTTCTTCCTGTCTGTTCTGTCACATCGTTTCCACCCTGATGTTCCGGCGTGCTGTGTGAATGCTTCCTGGTTCCATGTTGCTGCATGTCTGCATGAGACCGGCCGCTCTGCTACCCGCCTGCTCTCTTTATCGTCACTCATTTGCTTCCTTCTGCAGATCAAAGAAGTCCAAGCTTTCAATCGACAAATCTACGGAGACGGATAACGGCTACGTCTCATTGGACGGCCGGGTGACCAATCGCAGCAGCGAGGAGGGGCTCCAGCTGCACGAGCAGCGCTGTGACGCTGTGAGCAGAGCCGACGAGGCCTGCTGGAGCTCCCAGGCCCCGCCAGCACCCCCCCACCCGGCCCGCAGCGCCGCCCTGCTGATGCCCCCCGGCAGCAAGGTGACCCGGCACAGCAGCCCGGCCTCCAGCGGTTTCTGCTTCCTTTGGGAATCCACAGGGCAGCGGCCAGCGCCGGATGTCACTGAAGCCTTCCTCTTTGTTTTAGGACCCAGCATCGGACGAGGCGTCCAGTGAGGAAGACCCTGAGGCTTCCTACAGCGCCCTCCGCAGGGGGGTGGAGAGGCTGACCAGTGACTGTGCTCTCCGGAACCGCAAGAACTCACACCACTACAAGAAGCACTACGCTGTGGAGGTACACATCCACACACTTTTATTCACACTAGATCAGTTTGACCATCTCAAAGCTAATGAACATCTGTTCTGTCGGTCAGGATGTTCCCAAATCTGGAACCAGCTGTAGCTCCAGATGTTCCAGTCTGAGGACTCAGGACTCTGAGAGCACTCGTCATGAGTCTGAAACTGAGGACCTGATGTGGGAGGACTTCCTGCACTGCGCAGAGTGCAGGTCATCATGTACCTCAGAGACAGGTGAGGGGAGGAGGTGACCTCACTGACTTCTGAGGCCTGTCCTTTGGTGCAGTCATGACATGCAAACTGTTTTCTGCAGAGGGAGAAGGAGGAGGAACACCCGTCTGTCCGCCAGCTAAAAAGGAGTACAGAGACGACCCCTTCCATCAGGTGAGGCTCGCAGCTGGTTTGCTCTCGTCTCCTCAGACGTGGGGAGGAGTCGTCTGAATTCCTCTGTTGTGGTTTCAGGGTCACGTTCCCTGGCTGCACAGCCCCAATCCCGGCCTGGAGCGAGTGAGCGCCATCGTGTGGGAGGGAAACGAGTGTAAGAAGGCAGACATGTCTGTCCTGGAGATCAGCGGCATGATTATGAACAGAGTGAGTGATGCCTCCTGCAGCCATGATCAGGATTTACCCACCGCAGACACACTGACGCTCTCTCCATGTTCAGGTGAATCTCTACACTCCTGGGATTGGTTACCAGGTCTTTGGGAACCTGGTTTCAGTGACACTTGGACTCATGCCTTTTGTATACAGGTGTGTAAAAAAAATCAACAGTCATTCCAGCTTAAATTCTTGTGGGAAAACATTAATATCCAACATGGCCTCCTCTGCAGGCTGGCTCAGTACCGTGACCTGGATCAGCTGACGGCGCTCTCAGTCAATGAGCTGCTGTCCGTGGCGTTTGGAGGTGGCTCTGGATCTGATGCCTTGGTAATTGCCATGGTAACGCTGAGCTTCCTGGTGCGAGTTTGCCTTATATGGCTCTTCTTCTTCCTACTAAGTGTAGCAGAGCGAACCTACAAACAGGTGGGAATAGTACACGGTGATGATTTCTCTCGGTACAGAAAAACAAATCTTTTAATCATATTTACATTTTTGTGCTTCAGAGGCTGCTGTTTGCCAAACTTTTTGGTCACCTGACCTCTGCCCGCAGAGCCCGGAAGTCTGAAGTCCCTCATTTTAGACTTAAGAAAGTTCAGAACATCAAAATGTGGCTGCTGCTGCGCTCCTACCTCAAGGTACAGCAGGACCCACCCGACCAGCCCACTGCCCACGGGGGGGTTTAGCCTAACTGAGGAATCTGTGTTGACTTTGCAGAGACGGGGTCCACAGCGGTCAGTGGACGTCATTGTGTCCTCTGCTTTCCTCCTCACTTTGTCGGTCGTCTTCATCTGCTGTGCCCAGGTAAGTGTTTCCATCTGCGGTAGTAACCATTAGCTTTGGAAAAATGGGAGTTTCTTCAGTCACCACTTTATAGTTTGAGTGCATTTCTGAACTGTTCAGCTAAAGGAACTGGGAGTCAGGTAAACAAACTGACACGCACACCTCTTTTCCAGCTGCTCCACGTCCATGAAACGTTCCTGGAGTGTCACTATAACTGGGAGCTGGTGATCTGGTGCTCCAGTCTCTCTCTGTTCCTGCTCAGGTTTGTCACTCTGGGCTCAGAAACCAGCAAGAAGTACAGCAACACCTCCATCCTGCTGACTGAACAGGTACACACAGAGAGAACACGCATCACATCAAAGCCCGGGTCAAACAGCCACACTCATCCTCTGCTTCACAGATCAACCTGTACCTGAAAATGGAGAAAAAGCCAAACAAGAAAGAGGAGCTGACACTGGTCAACAATGTGTTGAAACTGGCTACCAAACTGCTCAAGGTGCCCTCTATCTGCCTCATTTTTCCTGCCCCTTTACCCCTGGTTTCCCTGCGTCCCTTTACTAAGTGTCTGACCCCTCCCTGCAGGATCTGGACACCCCCTTCAGGCTGTACGGCCTGACCATGAACCCTCTGCTCTACAACATCACGCAGGTGGTCATCCTGTCGGCGGTGTCGGGGGTCATATCCGACCTGCTGGGGTTCAATCTGAAGGTGAGCGTGGCGCTGCTCCAGCCCTCAAGACAACGTGTGGTCTTCCTCAGTATCTGATGTCCATGTTGTGTCTTCACAGCTCTGGAAGATCAAATCATGACAGTAACTTAAGAAACGACATCAACACTTCAGTCTCAACACGTCGGGACTGCTCTGACCTTCGATGTTACCACTTTGTGCAATTCACTATTTATTTACCCGTTCAGTGTTTGTACATAGGGTTTATTTGAATTCTAGTTTGTTCACATTTGTGCTCTGTGACACAAGACAAAGTTATATTTTAGGTGAAGTCAAAGTATTAGTAATAACTTATTCTGTGATGGTTTGGGTTCTCTGATGCTTTTGAGATTTTTTTTCACTCAATTGCAAATTTAAAGAAAGTTTTTGGGAAGCAGTTTTATTTTTGTTTAAACATGAAGCTATTTATGTTGTGTAATCTTTTAAGTTTTAAAGTGTTTTAAACATACATGTGTCCAACATGGCAAATTCTTCTTTCATGCAGAAAACCTGTTTGATAGCTTTCTGCCAGCTAGCTCGTACCTGCTGATGTAGCTCCTGGATTCCTCCACCCGCTCAGAGCTGAAACCTCTAGGCCCACATCAAATAAGACCCTTTCAGCAGTATTTCCTGTAATATGTGTGCAGACAACTTTTCATCACTTGCTTACAAAGCTTAAACAAATAGATTTTAACTTTAGGTCTCACCTTAAATTAAATACACAGGGTTTATTTTTTGTCATTTTTTAGGACACAAACCTGTTTTATTATCAAACACTTTGTTGATCTGCATCAGGCTAAAAGGTGAACGCTTCACCCTTTGGGTCCTAATGGGTTAAGTATCTTTTCTTTTTTTTAAATGACTTCAAATATAACTTCTGTCTTTTGAAATAAGCAGGGAGACTGTTGGATCATTTCAGAGTCTGTACGTGAATGAAAATATGCACTTTAAAACAGACATACTGAAGAAAAAGTTACATCTATTTCAATGTCTGACTTCTTTTTTGTACCTCACTTGTTTGTGTGTTTGGCTTGAAGTGAAAGCAGCTCATCACCCTCTGAAGTCCGCCGTGGTACGTGAAGTCAGGATGGCTTCTGAAAAGACGCAGAGTAGTGATTAAAACGATAATCAGAGAGTTGGAGGAGAAGACCAAAGTGCTTATTTAATCGTTTGTCTCTGCTGGAAAAAGAATGTACTTGTAGCATCTTGCTTTAAAATATGTTTGTTTCCCTTTGGAATTTTTATTGTTTTTCTTTTAGGCACTGTTTTTTCATCAGTTATTTGTAAAACCTGTTTTTTCCTCATGGTCAAAGGAGAGGCACGTTTTACCGTTTTTAAAGGAACAAAATGTTTGAAAGATAAAAATAGTCCTGGATAAAGGACTATGTTGCTGTTTTCAAAGTGTCTGAATATTTAGATTTTCGGGGTTTTGTGAACTGTCTGTCCACAAGGTCTACATTTTATAAGAAAAATAAAAAGCAGAATTACAGACTCTTCTTTTTTTGCCTGTGAATTCAGCTGATCAATGTCACCATATTCATTTGAACCAAATGAAAACTAATCTTGAATGCTCACAGGTGCCTCAAACAGTCAGTCCTCTACCTAAAGGGAAAAGATAGAAGAAAACAATTAGATCTGAAAGAATGCAGTCACCTGAAATCACAATGGCTTTTAGGACCAAGTCATCATTTTTACATCATAAAACACAGTCTTATTTGATCCAAGTAGCGACAAATACAGGGAAAATATTGAATTGAAAAAAATGTTAAATATTAAATGTGCATTTTGTTACAAAACCATTTTTAAAACTCAACTATAAAAGGCAAAACTCCACAAAAAAGAATGTGTCCAGATGTTTGTTATACTTGATCTCTACTCATCCTTTACCTAAAGCATTCCTGTTTTACAATTAAAATCAGTCAGTTATTCTAAATGGCTCTTCTATGGCTGCCTCTGCTAAAATAAAAATACAGAGAACGAATGTCTGGCTTCATTAAGTCACTACTTTAGATCTTCCGGTACACAAACAGCATCATTTTGATATGAGCCTAAGCAGGTCTTTTCATTTTGGGTTAGGAGAAAAGAGCATGAAGAACTGATTATGAACAGATTTACTGATGATAAGCAGACACACTGCGTTCAGCGATCCTCCACAATCACCATTATAATTTTTAAGTGTCTGAAGTTTGTAAAACAGAACCAGCATGTTCAGTGGGTCCATTTTTAACCTCCAGGAAAAAAGCACAGACAGACACGTGTACACACCAAGTAAATGCATAATAAAGCTTTTAAACTCAGCTGCCTGTCTCTAATTTGAGGCCCTCTGATCATCACTTCCTAAGAAAAGGCGGCTGTGAAGAATTTTAAAAACATTACGCAATAAGCAACAAAGCCCGCTGCCTGTGACACAGGAATGTCACACAAAGGTTAAAAAAAAATAATTAAATCCCAGAATCAACATCAAATGATGAATAAAACGACAAAAAATATATAGAGTGGAAATTTGGAAAGGGAGTGTTTAGAATCTACAGCTTTCTGTACATTTGCTTGCAGAGATGAGACAGCATGGCAAAAAAAAAAAAGATCTCCATCTTGTTTATCTCCTAAACAGCAGACCTATGCTGGTCAACAGGTAAACATTGGTAATGCAGGTCAGCAGGAGTGGACTGAGCTCCTTTAAGTCACAAAATGCAAAACTCTGTTCTCATTTGCCTCGTGCTTACATCCATGCTCTGTGTAGTTTAACAGCATTTAAGGATTCACCTGCCTACAGACTTCTTGTATAAACAGATGATCCAGTTACTCACTATGACACCGAACACCGACTGATTATGCCATTAGCTTGACCCGTTCTAAATGAAAACATCATCATGGATTCCTGTAAGATTACTTGATACTTTTGTAAAGTGGCAAAACAAAGGGCAAATGAACCAAACAATACGAAAAAACTCACAATCTCTCGTACATGGTGGAAGAAATATAGTTTAAAGTGGCACATTATTTGCAACAAACTTCAAAGTATCTGTATCATTGAGAAATATTGTCACCTAATGTCTTCCACAAGCTCATATAATAGTTTTTCATAATACAGTTATTCAATTAAGTCAAGAATCTACTATATATATATATATATATATATATATATATATATATATATATATACACAAAAAGCATATGACTGCATACATACCCTATCCCCTTAAATAAATATGTATATGTGTGACTAAAACAAAGATAAATGATAATGTGATTGAATACATGCAGGCATGATTCAGCATCTACTCTCATTATCTGGGTTTGTCAGTCCAGCTCCGAGAGCTTAAATGTAATAACATTTCTGGTGGACAAACATCTTTCTATGCTTTTTAAATGTCTGGTTTAGGTCAGACAAACATAATAAATCAGTTTGTTCTAGTGTCAAAGCTGGCAAGCTAAAATTCTTCTGGGAAACCAAGAGGCCCCAAAGATTTACAAGGTTTGATAGTTTTACTAACCTTGGAGGCCACATCCACAAATAGGTGACAGGTTAATCTTGAGCCATTCACTGATGAAAATAAATAATTAAAAAACGTTCTAAGGGAGAGATTAAATAAAATAACTTGATTACAACATTATGGTCTGATTAAGGTGTATGTAAACTTTATTTTGAATGCTACTGAAGCAGTCTTCAATCTCCTAATGGTCAGCATTGATCTTAATTTTAAGTTAATGTCAGGGATAATGCAAACTGGGTTTGCCACCAGCGTTTTTTAGGATGCAAACAAATGAAATAGCCAAACATGAAAGATAACAGAAGCATTACTGTTCAAAATCTCACTTTAGGAAAGTCTGACATTTTCATTAAGGGTTCATCGCTGATGTGCAACAGTACTGATTTATTCCAAGTTTGAGTTGAGTTGCAGACATAAAAAAAATAGTCCTGGGACAAAATAAGGGACACCTCATGAGACAACGTTCTGACCAAAAAAAGCTTGACAACACAAGTTTGTTTGCAGCCTGAACTTAGTCTCTTATAGGCACACGTATCACAGTCAACCTGGGCAAATTTATCAGCTCACAAGCTTAAGTTTTACCAGTTAATCCATCCAGGTACACCGACGAAATTCTGAGCAACCCACAGCTAGTTTTAAAAGCATTAAAAATATTTTTGTTGCAACCCAATTTTCCAAAAGCCACGCCTTTAGCAACAACAAGTTTTTACTGTATACCGACACAACGGCAATTGCTATTTTAACTCTTAAAGAAATAAACTCACCTGTAGGATCGACAGCACCGCCGCCATGTTGGTGTAAAAAAAACTGCCGGTACGTAGTTTATTTCCACATAATATCCAAATGTTTTAAATTTCAGACCCAATATAAGACTAAAATACCTCATTTAAGCGCCCTTTTACACGAACGTTTAAGAAAACCATTTACTGGGAGGAAAACCACCAAAATGTAGCTGTTCCTGCAGTGGCAGTTGACTGACCGCCATTTTTTTTTTTATTAACAGCTGTGCAAACATGCTAATTAGCTCCATAACCTTTGACCTTCTTCAATAAGGTTTTCACTTCTGGAAAAAAATACTCTTACTTTTTAATTCATTCAAAAATAACTTAGAAATGACAAAGTAAACACAAGTATTTTTGTTTCATAATGCCTAATCCTTTTTTTCTGTAAGAGAAATTTTGGTTTGTGCATTACCAGAAGTAAGACCTGACACCAAGTCAAAAAAACATTTTATTAGAACAATACAGCAGATATAAAGGTCTATTGCAATCAAACACTCCCAACAGAATGAACTGTGTGCTCCAAAACACTATGCACTCTGAAAGAGAAATAAATTAAAAGAGACTAGATCAAATAGAAATAAAATGAGGAAAAAGATAAATCAAAGAAAATAACATATTTTTATTTCTAAGAAATGCATAATGCAAATAAAAGATGCAGATAAATTACCTTGCCAACCAAACTTCAAAACAATCATGGAGCAAATCGAATCATGACGAGCTCAGATTATGACGTAGCTAAGTGTTCTCACTGTGCAGGTGTCAGGTTTTGGTATTGCCAGAAAAAAATCAACTTAAAAAAAGTGTTCAGTTTGAATTGATCTACAAGTGAAGTCTCAATTTTTGAGACTGGTCATGAGCCCTTGAAGAAGAAGTTTTTAAAAAGGACACTATCAGATATTTGAAGAAACGTCTTTTTTTGTGTTTGTGACGAAAGAGAAATCTTATGCCTTCACCCTGCTCACCTGATTAAATCTTTGTAACAACCCAATAGAAAAATAATAAAGCTCGCAGTGTAATGATAAGAGCAATCGATAAATAATAACACAAATCAATCAAAAAGAAAAACATAATAATTTCAGACTGATGATCCTTGTCCTGTGTGGAGGTAAGTCTTCATAAGAGTCATCCAGGCTTCAAATGAACTGCAACTGTATCAAATTAACAATACAGTTTTACCAAAATTACAAAGAAATAACTGATATGATGGGGCCTTGTTCATAAAAAAATATCTTAGCTATGCTAGATGTTTTAATAAATCATCTCAGGGTGTCTTAGAAAAAATAAACTTATACTTGTGGAATAGAAATAAGCTTTATCAAGATACAGAACATTTACAGTAAGAGGACAATGAAAAATCGCTACATTTTATGAATAGTCTTTCTTTTTTTTGTCAAATTTAGGTTTTTGGTTTAGTTAGGTCTTATTTAGGATCTGCACACCGACAAAACAAGTGAGGCCAGATCAGTAACTGTGTTGTCTCTCTTTAGAATATCTTACTGTTATTAGACAAAAGGGGGGACCTTAATCTCCATGGCGACATCCAGCTAACATTTGGGGTAAAATATAAGCTAATTTTAAAGTGGCTGCTGGATAAGATTCAGGTATTGTGCCCTGTATTCTCCACCTAAGCTCCACCTTTAACAGACAGTAAAGAGGCGCTTCGCAAAATGCACAGAACTCGGTTCTCTACGATTATAGATATGACATCTCTCCTCCTCCCCAAATCACTTATCTCTTTATCTATTTTTATTCTTTATTTTATTTATCATATTTTTGGGGTTTTTATTTTAAAATCCATTTAATACAAATCTATAACCCAAAATTTAGAAATCTTATATACATGAAAAAGTGTTTTTTTTATACTTTTAAAAGTGACTATTATGCACTCCCCACTTCCCCGCGTTTCCCCCGGCAAACCATCACGATAAAGGAAGAACTCTAAAGACATTTTCCACTCAACTTTTTGTTTTTTCACATCTGAAAACTAATTGGAAAACACCATTCAGAAAAGGAAAAAAAGGACGACCACTCCAAAAAGTTGTTTCTTTTAAAGCACAATTATGCTTCCATTTGAAATCGGGTCATTAATTGACGATGTAAAGCGTAGATTTACTGGAGGAGAGATCTAAAGTTCCCGTCCCCTCTTAGACAAAAGTAGAGTCTCAAAAACTGGTTTAGAAAACACGCTGCCTCAGAAATTCTTTTACGGCCCAAAGCAACAAAACCAATAAAGGTTGTGGATGGACAGACTGACAGAGAGACACTCAGTTTTAATGGTGACCCCTGGGGGTCGTCCCCCGTTCGCACACGGACAGCGCAGGGCGCGCTGCTTCGCTCTTCGGTTGTCGGGTGAGAGCTTGTGTGCATTTCTGTCTGAGCAGACGAGTGATTCTGTGCATATGCTTTCAGCCAGCGCCTCCCTGCCAAACGTGAGTGAGGGGGCGTGTGTGTTCGTTAAAGAGTGCCGTCTTCGGCGCAGCCGCCTCCCGCCGTGTAGCGAAACTCCTGCAGGTTGGAGACCCCGTGAAAGTGAACAAAAGCCCCCGCGACCACCAAGATGTGGAACAGCTGATGGGAGTGGAACTGATGTAGAAAAAGAGAGAGACAGAGGAAAAAGTCATTTGAATGTGCCTGAGAGAGAGAGAAAATCCGAAAGAAAAGAGAAAGCTACATGGAATTCATGCACGGCTGCGTATTGAGACGCTCACCCAGATGTCACACTTTCCAGGGAAGAACCTCTCAGGGATACGAGCGGCGTACAGACAGGCACCGGTGATGTAGAGCGTCGCCATGAGGAACAGCCAGCCCATCTGACCAATGGTGGTTGCTCTGATCAGACCCTCGCTGATAACAAAGTGCAGGGTGGGAACGACGCCACTCAGACCCAGACCCACGAACACACCTGAGGACAAAGAATCATCGCTATGTCATCAGGGCATCTACTTATAGTACGCATCTGTTTAAAAAAAAAAAAAAAGGATGCTCCTTTTAAAGGTTATATTTATTTTTAGAGGTCTACTGGAATGTTGACATGCTTCAACACACAAAAAATACATACTGCTTCTAATAAAAGTACCAGTTCACAGTCCTTCCTCTTGTTTTTTTAGTCATTTGGCTTTAGCTCCTTCGTTTTTAAAACCCCTCTTATTTCAAGAACCTGTCCGCTCTGACTGGTCAAAATATTCCTTATTTTCCGCACTTCCCCTCATGTGTCTGAGCAGGCTGCATGATGCTCACACTGTAAAACATCTGTCAATTGTGTCAATGGGAACGATGCCAATGTTATCATTCTCTTTGAAGTCAGGAGTAATAAAACCCTTTCAGTGATTCTGATCACAGCACGTAGATAAAAAAAGATCAAAGTTTTTTTCCTTTACCTGCTCTGACTCCTCTGTACTGTGGAGTGGCAAAGAAGTCGCACTGGGAGACAGTGATGGCAGCCAGTCCCAGGACACACACCACTATAAGGTAGATGAAGCAGGGCTGGGGGGAGCAGTAAAAAGAGTAGTACAACCAGGGGACAAAGGAGCCCATGATGAGAAACGCAATCCCACTGTAGTCCAACCTGAGGAGGACACAACACAGTTGAATGAAAAAGAGTTGCTTTAAGAGATCTTGTGACTGTAGAACATTCAAAGCATGTTTGTCTTACTTGGAAAATACTTTGGACACGCCCTCCGAGTGGCAGTAGACTGTGTGGAAGAGCCAAGAGAAAGAGAGGCAGAGGATGGCTCCGAGGAAAAACATCCCGATTACCACCTTCTCCTGGACCGGAGCAACGAAAGACATGTTGGGCCTGAACATGTACATGAGGCCCAGACAGAGGAAAAACAAACAGCCTGCGGAGAGACAAGACCACAGAATGAGAGGGATTTGGGTGACATGTGTCATATGTTGTCCACAAGATTTGCACAAACAAAGTTTGCATCCATCTGCTGCTGTATCAGCCTATTTTTACACAAAAACAAAGTAACTGTAGTAGGATCCACAATAAACCAAAAGCAGACATATTCACTACAGAACCTCTAAGTGCAATATCTCCGTCACACCACCAGGGGGCAGCATAGAGGAGAAACAGCAGCTTCCAACACTTTTCTAGTGTATGGTGCCATAACAAGACTACAGCTTAGGTATTTTTACAACAATTTTTGTAACTGAGAAAGTCTGATTATTTCTGAATTTGGCTGGACACCAACATGTTTAGATTAGGTGGCCGTGTCAGTGAGCAGGTGTGCGTCTTACCTAGCAGGTGTGTCCAGATGTTTCCCGTCTCTGTGTGGATTCTAAAGATGCTCTTGAAGCAGGCGCGGAACGAAGGCATTGGTGGCCTGTGACCGTGGAGCAGGAAGTCGTTATCTTTCAGCCAGTCCGGGAGCACGTCGTGAGGTATGACACGCCACCGACCTTCCCACACCTGATTGGTTAAAAAAAGGATACAGAAAAATCTTAATTAACCTTATGAGTAGAAAAAAACTGATGTGAAAAATCACTTCTAATCAAATATAGACAATATAGTTTCTAATGAAGTGCATGAGGTTGTTTTTAAATGGCCTAAATATAGTGCTTTGGGTCAAGTACAGTACATGATTATGGATGGTGAAGTGTAGGTGTCAGATGAACAGTATTGGGGTCAAGTGGTGTAAATAAAGTGCAGCTCAATATGGTAAACACGGCTGACACAGAGGTGAGCAAAAACACTGATGGTTCCCACTCGGGGATTAATTCTATTAATTTATTACCTGCTGGAAGCCAAGAGTCCGTATGTGTGGGAGAGTTCAACTAAAATACACAAGCTGACTCTTAATGTTTGCATAGGATTTAAAATGATATGAAGTGTTTGAAAAATGAAAGCTTCCTCAGGAAGAAATCGGCCAGAGATCTGAAGCCTTCGCTCATTTTACTCACTCTTGAACAAGTTGTACTGGTTTGATTTCTGTAATCTCCTGTCTGTTGGGCCTTTTCCTCTCTGCTCTTGTCCAGACTTACAGAATTATACAGTGAGCAAGTAAGCGTAATTTTACTAAGACTCCCTTATTTGTTTGAATGGTTTTATTAGTTCCCTTTATTATGGGAGTTTATTGAGTCACAGAGTTTATAAAACATAAATAACGTTATAAAAGCAAATCCTTATAAACCAATTCAGTGAGCCGTGACAGATAAAGAGATAAAGTCATCATAAACATTTACATAGATACGTTTTCAATGGATGGACTGAAGGGAAAACATTGTGCGTTTGTTGTTTACCTTGTGTACAAACTCCTCCATTCTCTCCATGGCATGGTGGGCTTGTAGCAGTGGAGTCATTCCCATAAAGCCTTCGTCACTGCCTCTTTCTTCCTCTTCATGCTCCTTCTCCTCTCCGTCTCTCCCTCTGTTGTCTTCCTCATTTCTTCTTCTCTCTTCGTCAGATTCCGGAACGCTCTGAAAAGAACAATTCACATTATTACAAGATATTTCCTATTGTTAATAACACAATTCTTAAAGCTTTAATCGAAGAATGAGCTGGAAATGTTGGACATCAATCGGCTTTGGTGTATATGTGAGATTTTTTTGCATCTGGGTTAACATGACCCTGATTCATGTAGAATGTAAATTCAACATGACAATCACTGATCATTTCATTAAACCTGCTGATCAGGTTTACATCATAATCACACACATATAGGAAACTTTTCCAAGAGGAATACTTGGAATGAAATCAATTAGATAATACCGGACTAACTCAGAAAAAAAGCATTTCCTGTTTGTGTAGAGCCGTCTTCTGTAGAAATGCATATTTAGTTTCTTATGATAGAGGCTTGTTGTGGTTTCATGAATCCACCAAACCAGCATGAGAAGACATGTCAGTTATCTGTGGTGTAGGAAAGAAGACACACACATCTGTGTTTGTGTGCGTAATTTATCTGAGACATCAGGGGTGTCGGTTTCAAAACGCAAACATTCCAGAGAAGTCAGTATGTAATATTTATAAATACACAAAACAACTCAGTACCATCCTCTGCCCTGCTAAAATGTGACGGGTCATGTTCTCATAAGTGGTAAACACAGCACTAGCTGCTTAACTCCATAGAAATGACTGGTGCTGATCAGTATATCACTACATTAATGCAAGACTAATCAAACCAGCTTGAATACAAATCAGTCAGCTTGTTTTGGGGTGTAACGGGTTTCACTTGATATCAGACATGGTGAAAAACTGTGACAGCTGTCGCTTCACTTCGTCACAGAGGGATTTTCTCTCTAATCCCGCTCAATATAGGTGTTGCATTCTGGTTCCACTGACATCAAAGATGGCAACGAGGGTAGACTGAAAAAACTAAGCCTAAAAAATACGTAAATTAAAAAAAAAATTACAGACAGAAAACAAGCTGCTTAAGAAAAGAAGACTGATGTCTTTTGTGAACCATCAGTTCAGCCGAACCTAACCCAGTCCAGGCTGGGAACACCACAGGGCTGATGTTTAGCAGCAGGTGACTGAGAGGGCTGGATGAACTGGATGTGCTGAAACTACTGCGTAAATAATATGCAGCCAGGAAGAGGATGTAGAACTGAAGCATGCCCATGTTCTTGGAAATTTGGGCCACCCCTCAAACATTGCTGAGCTCATATTTAGGCTGACAAACAGCCTCCAGCACGTGACTCAACCTCAGCCGTCCAGTCTCCTACAAGTCATTAGGGCAGAGGTGGTGGAGTCAGATTTCGCCCTGCACAGAAGCGTGCATGTGTGTGTGCGGCCAAAGATATGATCCCTTTCCTCTGGGAAATGTCCATCTTCGGCTAAAAGAGTTCACCAGAGCAACAACAGATCGCCACGTGTGATCAAGCCGGTCTGGACGTCAGGCAGGCTCGATGGCGGCTCATCTGACACATCCTTATGTTGACTACCCATCATCAACATCTCACCACAGACCAACAAGAATGACCCGGATAAAAGACTACAGCTTTCCTAATCGAGAGTCAGTCCTTTCTGGAAAAATATCCAACTTGTTGGTGACTCATTCTGCTCTCCTGGGGAGTTTACCAACCTTGTATCCCAGAGCTTAAATGGGTGGAAGGTGGTGTCTCATCAGGCCAGTGCAGCTGACCAATAAGAGCCCACTTTGAATTTTCCAGCTACGCTGACTTCAGGTTTAACAGGAAATGTGTCAGCATGCAGAAGGCAAAAGAAAGGTGATTCACGAATGCGTTCCGCCCTTTTAAAAGGGGCGGCACACTCCTGGCTCTTCTCTCTGTAAGCAGCCATTTTTAATCTGTTATTGTGCATGGGTTACATGTAGCTGCAATCTGCGTCTGATAAAGAGAGTGATGGCTATTATCAGTGAATACCAGACACACCCAAACATTCATCAGCACAGTTGGGCAACTCAGTCACATGGCAATTTTCTATCATCATCCATTTTTTCTTTATTCAGAGTGAGAGGCTGTCTGTTTGTCCTTTAACAGGACAAAAACTAAAAAGCTAACCATAAGTTAAACATAAAATAAACAAATAATTCAATCCAGAGATGTTTCATGAGGTTTAAGGTGGCAAGAATGGCCTCTGAAAGGTAGCTTGTGTTTTGGCTAATTTTAGCAAATTATTTATTTTCACTTTTAGTTGGTTAAGAGCACAAACATATTCACAGAGTAGGACAAAATATGTTTGAAAGCTTTAGGCTTTCATGTTTCACAAAAGCATGAGCTTTTGTCTTGGATGATATACAAACATGTGCTCAAGAGATCTCTGGAGACTGCTGTCTGCTTGAGATTAAATGAAGCAGTTTTTCATTTAACCCCCGGAAGACGAGGCCCCTCCTTGACCACAAAAAAGGGAAAAAACAAAAACATGCATCAAACTCCCTTCAGACTCATTAACTGTTCTGAGTGTAGTTTTAACTAAGTACTTTTAAGTGACTAATAAGATGTACCAGCCTCATGTTTGTGTTCTATGAGTTCTTGTTAAGTTTATATTTCTTTCTGCAGAAGTCAACAGTCCCCTAGCAGGAAATAAGTCTGTGAAAAAAATCAAACAAAGGGAGGAGGTATTTGAGAAAAAACCTCACAGAACTTTCAGTTCATGGTAAACAAAGTCAGCTGTGGGTGGGATCCAGGAAGCAGACACCAGGAATGAAGCTCTGTGGACATATGACAGGACAGTCTGCACGTGTAATGGCCCGGAGAGGAAAGAGCTCCCCCCCTGTACACAATAACCTTTGTGCCACAAAAAATAGATTCAACACGTGATTCACAGAAGTAGAAAAAATATTGCATTTACAAAAGTCCAAAATGTTCAAAAACACAAACGCACACATAACACACTTTGTTCTCTTTTCTAGCCTTTGGCCATAAAGAGGGGCATGGAAAATCTGCATTAACACGGCACCAAAGTGACCCTGATTTCCATCTAACAGCTCACAGCTGGGGGGCTTAAATCAAAGGGTTTTATTTCTTAAAGCTACTTAAAAGTTTTTAGGTTTATTTTCTTGTCTCATCAGATGGAGAAAGGACTTTGGACACACATCAGAGGTGCACCACACACAAGTAAATAAAAATACATGGAACATACTAATTAGTCACAGAGTCATAGAGGTTTTTAGCTTTGTGTGTCTTTGGTTTGCCTCTGAACAAAAAAAAAGGTAAATAATACAAAGCCATGAGAAAGGGGTACTTCAAACGTCAAGTCAGCAGCCATCTACCACACCCTTGGCTGTAATGGCAACCAATCAAAGTAACCAATCATATCTATGGTAAACAGGATGCGTGGTACCAGCTCTGTGGCTACACCACAAGCTCCCAGACACGCTAACACCCACAAGAAATGTTGAAAACTGAAACCGCAAAATGCTGAAAAATTCAAATGGCAGCCTGTGGGGCGTTGAGACGGGCTGCACCTGCCGGCTGGGGCATTAGGCCTCCAACGCCTCCTCAGGTATCCGTGTTGTGTTACAACAGGTAAAAGGCAAACAAACACACACATGCATAAGCAGACACAATAGACACACTGAACCGCTATTGTGTTTCATCCCGGCGGTTCTCTACCGTTTGCCTTTCACGCCGAACAATGAACGGCAGCTCTGACCGCATGCACAGGCGCAGCCTAAAAAAAGAACACAAGCATGCCTCGGAGGGAGAGTGTCTGACACATTTGCTTGATCAATTCGACAGACTGCGTTCGTGGGATGCTCTCAGAGTTTTCTGGGAAAGTGTTTACTTTCTTACCAGCAATATCTCTGTTTATAGACGTTGCGTGTCTTTTTCTGGTACTGCAAACCTTAACGACATCAAATCCCTTTGGCCCTTGAATGGAAGTAGAAGTGAACATGCAGAAGCAGAGACAACCCCATCATAATGCAGTGTTAATTACTATAACACAGATCCGCTCTCATCCAGTCTGCATCTCCCTGAAGGTAGTGAGGTAGTCAATAAGAGGAGGCGGTGGAGGTTGAAAACCTTTGGAAGCAGACTTGTGATCAAACTGTAAACCGTGTTAAGACAAACTTCAAGAACAAAGTTTTCTTTTTCTATGTTTATGAAACATCCTCTTCTATGCTAAATGCACTTATGATGATGTAACGAAGTTCAGTCTTTATGCCCCTGAATGCCCCCCGTTTGCTTTGTACTACAACGCTTGAGATAATCCACCGCGTTTAAGGAACTCTGCTGAAAGGGTACAAAAGGGTAATCTCCCCAAGATGAAAACATGCTGTACTATATCAAAAGAAGCCCAATAAGTCTGAAATTGTTTTTTTTAAAAACACTTTCAAAAGATCCCTATACTCATATCTAGACATAATAGATCTTTAAAGGATCTCCTCATGAGCCTGCCAAGAGCTTACGCAGCAAAAAGAATGAGTGCTTTTAATGTTTGTGTTTGTTTATGAGTTAAAAAATCACTTGAATGCAATTAGCTTATCTTCATAAGAGCAGAAGGACATGTGTGATGCTTAACACAGGCTGCTCAGTTCAGTTTCAGGCAGTGAACCCCAGTACGTGGCTCCAGACTGGCCAGCATCAGTTTCCTCCCCACAAACAGCAGCTTTTCTATTATTGATGTGAGGATGTGTGTTGTGGTGGGATACTCTTACTGTTTGACCTACTAAACCCACACGACATGGCTCTGGACGTGTCACTATGCATGTGTGTGTCAGGCTCTCACCCCGTTGTGTGAGGGGCACTCTGCGCGGCTGAGGTGGCTGGTTGAAGAACCTGAGGTGGGGCTGTCTTCTTTCTCCCGTGGACTCATGGGATCAGTAGGTGTGCAGTTTGTGGGGTTTTCTGGCAAATTGGAAGTTCTGTGTCGCAGCACAAACGCCGGGCCGTCGGCCCCGCTCGTCTCTCCTCCGTCCAGCTTGGAAGGCTGGACTGTCCCCACTAAAAACTGAACGAACTCCGCTAGGACTGGGCAGAAGACTCTGGGCGGAACACAACCCAACCTGATCAAGCAAAGGAGCAACCAAAAAATAGTCACAATTCAGTATGGTAAAAAATACATTACAACTGAAGTGGATCTGTGGAGGACAAATCTTTAATGTGGAGTAAATACCTTGATTCTAGGTGATGATGTTTACAGGACAGTTAGTTTGACTAACGTTTGACTCTGATCCAGGGGGAGATAACTGTGAAATGAATAGAAATTGGGAGAAAGAGAAGACAAGAAAATAAGTTAAGTTTAATTTTTCATCATAAAGCAACAACTATGTAAATATCACATTTATGAAGCTCAGTTTCTGTTTCCCATCGATGGGAAAACCAAGATATCCAAGTGATAAAAGCTAAATAGGAAATAGGACAAAAAGATTATATTCTGTGGTAGCAGATAAATCTCAGCATCACAATGCAGACCCGAACCGGCAAAACACAAAATATAACTAGAGGTGCAGGTTTAGTTTCGATGAAAGCTCCAGATAAAGGTCGTCTTGGTAGATGCTTTGGCTCACTCCAAAAAGTTGCTCATGGTATCAAGGCCTTAAAATACTGCAACTAATAACAGTCGCAGCCAATTAGGATCTGCCAAGTTGCTGTCATGGTGAGTTGCTTAGCGACGGTATGTGTCAAGGACAGGAACGGGAGATTCACACACAGGAAGTAGATGTGTTCCCTGTTGAGAAATTGTGTAACTGCACAGATCCAGCCTGAAATCAGTGCCAAGCAGTGACAGCAAAGCAAACTTAAGCTGATTTTAAAAGTGTACATTGTCTAAACAGTTTTTAGGAAAGTGAGTATTTTGACCATATTATCATTTTTTACAGCTTGGAGCAGAAAAAAAACCTCCATTACGTGTATTTGTGTAACAAGTAAGGTTGTGGCCTATGAAAATCAACACACCATATCCACAGTCAGAAATTGTCAAATGTCTTTCAGAGGGTGGCACGACTCTTGAAAAAGCAATTTTGCATTTTGTTGTAGTCAGTCTCCAGTTTCGCACAATACGTGTTATATTCCAGAACTGGAACCTACCAGGAGAGCCCAGAAAATAAAGGTAACAACAGAAAACCCCTAAAAAAAAATTTTAGTCTTATATGTGCATGTTGCAAAGCTCTGTTTCTTTATAATTGATCATAAATGCTGCTGTACGTTCAGACTCTTTATGTTTGCCTTTTCCTCTCTCGAAAACAGATATACAATGTGTGCTCCAGAGGGGCCGTGTCAATGTCATCAGGTCCCCAAGGCGAACACTGAACTTAATTTAAACCTCCATGTTCTACTGCATATACATTAAGGGGTTATAATCTCAAGGGGAAAAAGTAAACACAAAAGAACAGACAAACAAGGCATGATCTGTACACCAAGTGGGCAAGAATATGAAAGGTTTACAAAGAATTCAGTGAAAATATTAGTGATCAGACTTCCCCTTTTCCTGCTTCTTCCTGTCAACTTTTAGAAAAAACTGCCCAAGCACTTTTCTTGAGTACCTACACCCTAATTTTCTGTAATAGCAAAAAGTTAAGGCTCCTTACTACTAATGGAATAAACATATTTTGAAGGGTGTTTTTGCTGATACAGTGAGTTCCCAAGACAATAGTCCCTTCTGACCTGATTGCTACTCGAGAACAAAAAGCCCTTATGACAATTTAAAAAGCTGATGTGGGGTTTTATGTATGCTTTTGCAAGAAAAAAAAAAGATAAAAAACTCTGGGGAGAGGTAAGAGTGAACTAAAACACTAAAAAGTTGTAGGCAAAATAACTCAGTACAGAGCTAAGCAATCTAAAGTTTAGGACAGTTGCAGGATATGGTGGCCAAACTCAGCAGGACCCCTACAGCTTCATCTGTCAACACAATCATGGGGAATTACACAGAAACTCAGTGGTTACGTCGGAAAAAAACTGAACAGACAGAATAAAGCAGGACAATCAGAATTAATATTCATGAAAAACCATAATAAATCATAATAAAAAAATTAAATAAAGTGGAGGGACAAAAATAAAGAGGGTATGATATATTTTGTTCTTTTTTCTTTATTCTTTTGTTAATACATCAAAACCAAATGGCTCTTCCTAGGGTCCAGAGACCTCCCAAGACGTTTCACTTCTGAGAGAGCAGCTGACACGTACTGTTCACGACATGCTGCACGATGACTCATCGGCCGTTTCATGTGGGGTAACTATGATCACAGCGGCTCATAAATGAGCTTCATACATAGCAGTTATTTTTGCTGTTAAAGCCTCAGAGTGCATTGCGGTCAACAAACAGACGATGTTCAAGTTTATCGCCCTCAGGGATGAACAGGGGCAGGGGGAAAAAGGACACAAGCAGTCAACGGCATCCATGATCTGCTGGCTGAACACCTGCTCAATAATAACCTCAATAGCTACATTTCCCTTTACTAAAACTTTAACCTCAGCTTCCTGTCCTTTCAACGCCTTTTTATTTAGGTACAACCAAGCACGTCAGTCCACTGTGAAAATGGAAGTTTTTAAATATCAATTATCAATATTACTGATGGTAACTTCCATCCAGGTGAACTCTTTGCCCAGATTAAATCATATAGACAGCTTTTTAAGTGTTAACATTTGGGAGGAAGCTACAGAGTTACATGTATTGATCGGCCACGTTCACATTTATTTAAAATGAAAACTGAACTTTGAGTCAACAGTATTTATTTTCAGTGTGTTCTCAATAAGCATATCACTATTGAGCAATATTTCACAGCTCATTTTCTATCAGAGACACCAAAAAACTTACCTAAATGTAGCTGATGACATTATTAATGAGATGACCAACATATGTGTCCTGCTCCTCGTTTCTAGTTAGAGATCATAACTGTGCTAAGTGGCTCTCTAGTCACAAAAACAAATCAGAAAATTGTACAAATGAAAATCAAATTAGACCCGTGTCTGAGCATTGTGGACTTAGTTACTGGTAAGGTACTGATAAGGCTTTTCCATCCAGAAGCAAATACACTAACCCGCCTTAATTCAGAGCAAAAGAAGGAAAAAGAAACAGAGAGAAAGACAACAAAAACCAATGAAAGCTGCACAAAAAGTGTCAGTGTGAATTGATTTGGTTTTTCTCTTTAAGAAAAAGAAGAAGTGGTGCAGAGGTGGCAGGTGTAGGAAGTGGAAGTGGAATAAAAGAGGTGGAATACCTCTTGCACTAAAAAAGTGTGCTGATGATCCATTTTTATCAACGGTTTGTACGTACCAAACATGTATATCTTTTTATTTGAATAACGGGTGATTTTATATGTTTTCTCTTGACCTTACAAGAATACAATGTTTGCCAAACAGCTGACGAAGGCAGTAGACAGAAAGTAGGTCAAAGTGCTACTTCTTCTAAACTAAAGGGGAACAAAAACTATATTAAAGGGAGGGCAGAAAACATTTCTGAAAGTCATGAAAATGACTGCTTTGCGACATCATTTAGCTGCCAGATTTTAAACTATTCCAGAGAAGTGCAAGAATGTGGAGATGTTGAGTAAGAGTACTTAAATGTAGGTCAGACCCTGTTAGGAGGTAAGCAAATTATTTGCTCTCATTCACCAGGAAGCAAATGTAGGACAAAGGTCAGGCTCAAAACTGGAAGTACTGTACAGTTTCTCCATCAATGGCAAAAAAAAGCTATTGTCAAACATGCAGACATAACAGTTACTGTATCAAACTGGAGACGCACTTGTTTTCTTAGAACCTTTTAATCACAAGGCCGCGAACCACACGACAAAGCAACTTTAATCTACAAAGACTGGATTATGGCTAATATTCTTCTTATGTGGAGAGGGTTGGTAGAGACATGGACACACTTTGTTCTTTGCATAAATAGTGTCTCTCATGGTGACATTCAGATAACTTGGTTGAAAAAAACTAAGTTAAAGTTCAGAATATTAGGAGACACGAGTGTGTTGAAAATACCTCAGAAACAAATGAACGCACTGTCTGTAAAAGAACTCTGTTACAGTTAACTTTATTACTGGTATATTGTCTGTTTGATAGAGGGTTAAAAAACACATTAGCTGACATTTTACAGAAAAAGTGAGCAACATGACTAAACTCGACAAAAAGATATAAGTAGGACGTTCTTCCTGCTCCATATTTGTGTGTGTTTGTCATGTATACTCGCAGCATGAGTCACTTCATCAGATATGGCCTGTGGCCTGTCACCTGCTGCATTGTTTCCCTCTCACACAGTCACCAAAACCAACAGTAGCATCAGGGCGCAGCGCATCAACTTTCTCTCTCGCAAAGCAACACTATATTTTCTCCTCATTTTAATGTTTCCGACACAAAGCCATGAAATATAAAAGGCAGCCAATAAGGCTCAGAACGTCTCTGATTAGGAATCATTTCTATCTGTGTTTCACTGCATCAGCATGAAGCTCAGCTTTCAGGTGACATTCAACACATATTCAAGCAAGACCGTAAAAACAGGTTGCACAGGCCTCGCTGTTTAAAACAACCAAAACAAGTTTGTACTGATCTGTTTGTACTGAACAAAACCTATATAGGCCCTTTTAAATGTGTACATAGTTTACTATATTGTGAACATATTATTGGATCCTGTGGCACATCAGTTTTCAAAGATCAATGTCCACTCAAAAGTAAAACAGCTCAGAGACTTTAACCTTTGGTGAAGAGTTCTTTTTCCTGTTATCAGCCTAAACACTATAAACTCAATAAGATAAAAAAAACTTCCAGTGACAATATATCTGAACGATGCCCCCTGAATAACACCTGAACCCGGTCAATAATCCAACACAATATTTTCTTAGCGTTACTGCTCTCACCGGGCAATAAAAGAGCAAAGATCGGTGGCTTCAAAGTCAAAATCAGAGTGAGCTGTTAATGGAACTTTTAAGGTAAACCTCTGCTGATGTCCTGTGGTTTTGTTTCTATGAATTCATTTATCTGGATAACTGAAATCGTATTTCTAATTCTAGTATGACTTTGGGGCTCTTGTATCCAGGTGTGTCTTTGCTCTGTCCCCTCACACATCTTCTCCTGTCTGTCCTGTGGCTGGAGCTGGTGAAAGGTTTTCCTTTACATACGTGGCTGCTGAGCAGTAATGAAAACCTGCTGTTGGAAACCATATGATTACTTCAACTGTTCATTAGGACTATGAGGCTGCAGTGGGACCAGCAGTTAAATATGTCTCAAACATACACACCCATCAAAGCACAACGTCCCTTCTGTCTCTACTTTTCTACCGCTAAGGACTAGTTAGCACAAAAACATGCTAGTTCAACTTGGGATAATTTGAGCCACACGTGGGTGGGGTTAGCTCTTTATATGAATTGACGTTGGACATCTGAGACTAAGTGCCAGCTGGTTTGGATTCTAAGTCAATGCTAACATGTGATATCTAAAGAGCATGAGCAAAGTGGGTGTCCCTTGGTGTCCTGATACCGCAGCGAGTTTCTGATCCAGTTGCCAGGAGTCTTATGATTGAGAGCTCAAACAAAGAAAGCCATTGTGACGTTAACCACAGACACACGCTTCTTCTCTTGCCTGGCAGTTTGTACAGAAAGTGCTTGCTACCAAAAATACACACTTGATGGACAGGGTGGTTGGTTTAACGAAAGAAAAAGAAGAAAAAATATGGCCCATTCATTAGGTAACAGTGAAACGTCTTTTCAATTTTTTTCAATTTTTTGGCTTAATACAAAACAAAAATCAGCCAAAAATCAACCAAAAACTGGAATTTCATGTTGGATATCAACACCAAATCAAAAATGCAATTATCACATTTTAAAACATTATCCATATCTAGTATCTTCTAAGTTGTTGTTAGCTCTCCGGAGCTTAACAGTATCAAAATCCAAAGCATTTATCTGTTAGTGTCCTAGTACCTGTGAGTGCAACTGAATCCTCAAAAAAGTATCACATAATCAATGCACATGGCAAATCATCCTGGAATTTCATTACTCCTGTAGGGCTCCGAGCACACAACGCTCAGGACACATGATGTACAACGTAGTAACAACAACAACATGGGTGCAAGGAGGGTCTTAACCAAGAGTAAAAATACTAAGTGTGCTATGGAAAACGGGGAATGAAAACAAATCTTCAACATAATTATTTTCAAAATGAACTAGTTGTAGGTTTTAAAAATAAGGTTTTAATAAATTCCATTATGATGAAAAATTGAGTTTGTGCCTTTTTCATTATGTTAGTTAATGTTATGACGTCTTCTCAAAAGTCATGTTAAGGTCACAGATAAGTCATTCATAAAGGGTTGCATTATCATGTGAAGATAACAGTTGACACTTTGGACAAATACAGTTTTATAATTAATCTATGTTCATTTTAATCACTCTTATATGCCTTTCACTAATAATCTGACTGCATATGATGGGAAATAATGAACATGGCAAATTCTAACAAAAAATGTCTAAATCATTAATTATTTAAACAGGTATTCAATTGCTTTCTTACTCAATAAATATCAGCAAGTACAAATATAAAATGCTAAAAAATAAATGTTGCTCAAATAGAAACACATTTCTGTTTTGTTACGTCTCACCACACAGCATTCCAACATTTTCTGTATTTCAATGCCATTTTGTAATAAACATAACATAAGCTTGTTTTGCTGGGCACATCAAGTGATGTATTTGTATACTTATTTAGGCAACAGCCTAGTGAAAATAAAGAAGTTTAAAGTGTGATTTTTTTTTTGTTTGTTTTTTTTCCAACTTCTAGAGGAAGAAAAAAAGCAGGGTAGAAGAAGAGTATTTTAGAAAGAAAAGACAAGTATTTTCCTTGTGATCCATCTAACTATGACATATCTACTATTCTTATGAACTAAGATTAGCTGCGCTCCTGTCTTGCACACTGTCAAAGACAGACTTCATTAAATTCTCTACTGTGCAGAACTTCCCGTTTAAAAGCATGACATAATGCATAATAAGTGTCTTACATCATGCTTATAGGTGCAGGGTTTCTAAAAGCAAAAACCATGCATATATGAGAACAATTATACATGCATGTGCTTATGTCAAGGAGCAAAGTAGAAGTAAAAAAAGATGCGTAAGAGGCCCGTAGAACTTATAAGAGGAAAAGGTCCTAAAGGGTCTGAACTGCAAGGGAAATTGATGTTTAGAAACAGAGGTAAGAATGTGAAAATAAATGGAAAGAACAACAAGATTCTCCATGAAAAAAGCCAGCTTATCTCATGCAAGATAATTGCAGGGAGTGTACTGTTAAAGTTTGGTTTCAAGAAAAACAGGCTGTCAGCTACCAAGCCCATGAAATATTTATAAGATGATCTAATGCTTTAGTGGCAAACTGAAATGACATATGAACAACAGCATAGGATGAGCAGACGGTGCACGCCTCAACACAAGATATAAGTAAGAAAAATGTGAATCTCATCTGATGCTGGGAAGCAGCGGTCACACAAATTGACAAGTAATAGCTGTTTACAGTGTGAAATTGATTAAAATCATTCACAGACTTGCATATAGCAGAGCAAGTCTTCTTTCAATAGTTGGCAAATGGTTACTCAGAAAACTTGTCAGTCTTCAATTTAAAAGTTGTGAGAATATGTTTTAGATGTGAATTAAAAAACTATGCATAACCCTGTTATTAGTCACAAGTAGTTTGTTTTTTACCCATAAAGTTGATTAAAACAACTCAATAAACTATAAAGCAAAGCCTGTTATAATACCCAACACTAACTGGGCTGAGTCCAAAGAGGACAGTATTTTGATCAAACAAATAGAGCCTCAATGTCTGCTTTTTTCTGTTTAATACAATACCCATAGTTGATAGGTCGTTTTAAAAATAATAATACTAAAATAATAACAACAATAGCAATAAAACCACTAAATGTAGCATAAATCTCAGCAAAGCAAACACATCATCAGTCTCAACAGTCCCTAGGAGCAGTCAACACTGGCGAGCAAGCCAGACAAAGAAAGCCAAAACTCCACTCAGACTACCTTGTTGATAGTGACAACATGTCATGCACTTTACATGAAACACATGTATAGGAACCGAGTACTTCTTGATAAAACATTCAACTGTAGAAAAATGTCTCGAAAAATATTTGACATGAGCGGTGACAGAAGGTAAGGGGCATACTGCAGCTCGTCGGCAGGCTGTGATGATGGTTTGTTTACACCGAGCTAGCGAACTGGCTAGTCGGCTAAAAAGAGCTGCCACGTCCGAAAGAAAGCAGAAAACTCTTTACCGCTGCTCGGGTACAGTTTGACAGTTTCCCCCATCAAGCTGCCTGTCTTTAAAGATGCCAAATATTCCCCTCAGGTGCGTAACAATGCTTCGTAAAGCAAAAAAACAATGCTGTGCTCTGTCGCTGCTAGCAGATTACGCTTCTCTGTTGTTTTGACAGCCAGAATTAGCTGGATAGCAAAGCTGCTAGCTGCCAGGTTACCTTCAGGAAGGCGCTAACATTACGCTGGGAAAGTACTGGGTCATATATAACAGTCTGAACAAAAGATAGAAAAACAACAATAGCAATTAGAGCTTAAAAAAGTTAGTTGTATAATTCACCTGGTCTGGGTGCCTGAGGAGGAGTCGCTGTTCTGGGTGATGTGTTACAGTTGACACAGAGTTGTTGCTGTGACCCAGTTCCTCTCCCCACCGAAAGGTATCTGACTGTGTAGCTGCTGGTCTGGACTAGTCCTAGTGAGGCAATCAGAGCGTGACGCTACTCGCATGAGCAGCCATTACCCAATCAGCGGAGTCAACGAAACAAAATGACCAATCACCGATTGGCAGGAACAGAAAGGGACACGCCATCTACCGTGCATTGTTTTTTGTAGTTCTCAGATAGAGGTGAAATTTAGTGGGGTGAAAATCTTGACTATTGCCCAAGAAGCGCTCTAAAACGTATCTATGTCTATACTTAATTTTCAAATGTCATGTTAGTTATACATTAATGCCGTAAAATGGACGTCTATTAATTTACTTGCCGTATTTCAGCATATGCCAAATAGCTGCCCAGTACAAATTGTTCAACTTTTGTCTATCCAATCGTTATCTTCCAGTATTCAAACCTTTCATTTAAACACATTGGTAACATCTGTAAGGATTGCATCCGATTATTTTTCTTTTGTTTTATTAAAACATTACAATCAAGGTTTGGGTTATAGTCAAATTGTGGTGCCAAAGATTGAAACCAAAGTAATGAGAAGGATCAAATTAAATAACACCAAGTACTAACAATGTTCTTTTATCTATTGGTCAAAAGCTTTTTAATGTAAATTGATTGTAAATTGACTAAAATAATCTATATAAAAGAAAAAGGCAAAGTTATCAAAGAAACTTTCATCTTGACTGATTAAATCTTTCCATCAAGTTGTTTTGATTCTGGTTAAACACCTATACATGAGATCGGCAACTTTTTCAAACTGGTCCTGCCTGTCTGTTTGTAGGCTTAAATTGAACCATAGTCGGGCTACACCTCCGTATGCAATAAGGGAGTGTGTATTGTGACAGCATGCCATTGTACTTTGAATTAGAAACCATCTCTGCTCCACTGGTTTAGCTTGTACATACATACTCATGTAGTGTTTCACGCTAGAACACACATAGGCACAAAGTCACTCATGCATACGCCTAGATTCACAGTTGGCTTTGATTGCATGATTGTAATAATGTGCCTGATTTATTGTGATGCAAAGCTCTCCCAGCTAGGTGTGTTGTGAAACTCAGCACAGCTTGGATCTAGCTTAACAGGCCTGACAGTTTCACCATCAAACACATTCAACTTTTTCACTTTCACACTTTAGTTAAATTGGAGGCCGACTTGGGCAGAGGTAAAAAAAAAAAAGGGTTAAAAAACTTTTGACCACTTTGTTGATTAATTTGCTTATGATTAAGATTTGTGAAAGTCAAATTGTTCAACTGACTGGTTGACGTGGAGTTCACCATGCATTTGGTTAAAAACAGTGACATATTTTCTTATAATAAACTTTAAAGAAAGTGTGTTAAAAAAAAAACGAGCCATGGTCTACTTGTCCCGTTAATGACCACATCAAGTGACTGTAACTTGATTTGTTCAGAGTTAATGGTTAAATGAATAATCGGCATCTGTGTCTTCTGTCAATATTTTCCTGAATCCATATTGTCAAACGGAATCGTTTGCAAATACTATTTATGAAATAGGCTTTCTGTACATTGAATGTTTAAATGTATACTAATAATAGTTTAATCTTGCTTGACTTGTATGATTGCTTAAATTTGTCCTGTTTTAAGAAAAACACGTGTCTTTTTCTTATGACGAGGAGATAATGAAAACTAATTGGAGACACTCAGCAGCACAGCCCTACATTTAATCTATAGTGGTGGCATAAGCATCTTGTTTACATAATGTTTATTTCTTATTGCACCACACTGGTAATCCAGTATTTAAATGTTTCTTTGTTTTCTTATTTGTGTGTATGTGGGTGCACTCTTCTAAGTCCTCCCCCTCTTGGGTTATGTGGCCGTTTGGTTGTTGCTATACTAAACACAGCAGACTTAGCTGCCTTTTGGTTGTGGAAATAATTGACTTGGATGTGTTTAGTTAACAGTATTTAAAGATTAAATCAGAATGAAATGCATCCATTAACCATATGTGACTGTTTGCTTGACATATTTCAAAGGAATAATCAAATGAGAAAAGATATAAAATGATGGTCTGGATGCAAAAAGTCTGCTTCAGTGCTATCATTAAGCATTAATGATTATTCATGCACTGTAATGCAGACACACAGCATATCAGTGCTTCTAGTTATTGATAATCTGCTGAATGATGTTCATAAAAATGTCATACTTTGAACAGTCAGACAATTGGGGATTCATAGTTTCATCTCAGTCTTAGAATTAATTTCAGCCTTTAGAAGGTTACAGCATTTCTGGACCTTTTTTATGAATGTTTTTCATTTATACATGTATATATAGATATACAATTTCTTTCATATAAAGCTTACAGTGCCACACAGCCTGGGGGACTGGATATCACAGCTATTCAATTGGCTTTCAACCTTAATCCATGCATACAGAGATGCTCTGCTTCAATCAATGAGCTCAGAGCAAAAAACAACATATAAATCAAAAGATTCCTCCTTTTTTTTCCTTTGAATACACAGCCTCTATTAGTACTTTTGCTGTTCTACTTCATGGTCACACAACCTTTTCATTTTCTCCTTCTTAAAAAAAGTGTTAAAAATATAAATGTTTGAACCTTTGAATTGATTGTAACATTTATAAAATTGCCAAATTGTCATATTTAGTCAGGGATAAATCTGGTGCATAAATATTTTTATGTAACTGGAGTGATGCCAAGATGTTAGTATTTGTTCAGTAACAACAAGTCACATGCTGACGGACAGCAATCAAAATCAGATTTGGGACAACTTTATAAATGGAAAGCAAAATTTAGATAGATATTTATAGATTTAATGTGGCAATTCAACACACTAAATTCCAAATATACAAATGATGATGTTGAATATATTAATATAGTCCTAAAGGTTAGGACTGTCATAAGCTTTGAAGAGGGCCTTAAGTAAAAAGAGTTGAAACAACAGAACAACACGTAAAAAACTCCATGGTACAACCAGTCAAGCATGACCACACATTGGGTCAGAGAACCTATAATCTAATATGATTCATATTTAATACACTAAAGCTACAAGCAGAAGGGTGGCTGCATGCAAGAAAAAATTATATTATCTGTATGGCACAGATCCTCCTAGGGTTCAAACAGAGTAGTAAATCCTTTTGAGTACTAACGCAATTCAGTCCCATGACATCTGAAAAACAACTCTTTCTTAAAAATATAAAAAACTTTTACAGATGTTTTTAGATGTATGTAATTCTGGCAACAAAAGTGTCATGAGCATTCCTGTAACATAACTCTGAAAGTAGCTATTTTTTGAAGGCTAATGCTATCAAATAAACCTGTCATTTTTGTTTTACGGCTGTCTGGGTTAAGCAAGAACTATATAGAACTATATAGCCTATCGGAACAACAAAATGATGACAAAATAATGAAAGACAAAAATGATTAACAAACCGAACAGGTTTGAAAGACATCAGTTAAAACATAAAGCAGCTTTGACGTGGATCCTTTGTGATCCACATTGAAAGCGTACGGATGAACAGATTAATGGATGAGTGGGTGAGATTTTGTGTGTGACTTGACTTGCCCTTTGAGCCTTTTGTGTCAGATAACTCAAGAAAACAGAGTATCTGAATCAAAAACAGAATCTGAATGTGCCTTGTGTTTGTATAATGTTACACATGTGAGGAAGAAAAAGAAGTTCCTCTCTTCAGCTGATCCAGATTAGAGTTTTTCCTGTTGATGTCTTAAGTGCAGCAGCTGTTGGCTAATCTACAAACACCACGTGCAAGATCCCACCTGTTTTACTTCAGTGGAAACAGTCACACAGTTGGCAAATTAGGATCACTGTAAGAAAAAAGACTTCATTAACATTAAAAAAAAAACTTTAGTCAGCATTTTTCCAGAACGCTTTTGGCCCTGCAGTTTCTTCCTTGATGGTGAAGGATGGGTGAAAACCTCTGCTGCAGATTATAAAAAGAAAACTCCATGTCAACATCATTTTAAAGAACAAGGAGGCAATGGGGAAAGATTGATGGTATCACTACAAACACAGTTCAAAATGGTACTCATTTTGCAAAACTACAGAACAAAAAGTCTCTAGAGAGATGCTGCCCCTTTAATGGTCTCCTTCAACACTGCAATGGCGTTCTGGGACAGCCTGGGAACAGAGGAGAGGGACACTTTTGTCAAAAATGATCTCCCCAAAATATAAACTTTGCCTTACAATCAAGATGTAGTGTAAAGGACTTTCAATAACCTTACTGTCCATCTGGCAGCATCACGACAGCAGATGGCCGTCAGGTGAGAAAGATTAGCTGGACCATCGTGTTACACTCTCTCCAGTCTAATCCTCATTAAAGACTCACAAACATCAAAACAAGACATGTAATACTTGCATGCAGATCAACTTTCAGATTAAATACATTGTCACTTGTCTTTGCAGTTATGATCAGGAGCAGAAGCTTGTCTACCCTGAAAGACAATGCCAACCTGAGCAGGCTTCTGTCAGGTGAGGAGGATTAGACAGACTGCAATGCAAGTCGGTCATGCTGCTCTGGTCAGTTGTCTAATCCAATTACTTGTGAGCAGCTAAAAGTAATGGGATTGTTATTAGGTCAGGGCGCTGACCCGATTAGCCTCGCCCATGTACTTGACATTCGGTGCACAAGGTAAGAAGCTGCTGAGCACAGCTGTTGGATCATTTTATGACCATTTGACATCAAGCTCTAGGCACTGTAAATCAACTCCTGTGGAATCCAGCATCACAAATTTCAAATAAATAAAAATGGACTTTTAGGAGCGGTTTGAGACACATGCAGAGCAGAAGAGGAATCCAGGGATGAACAAGCTGTCTGCCCATCTGCTGGGATCAGAAGTCTCCAGAGGGTGTGAGGGCAGGCAGCAGAAATCAGGAGCATCAGGTAAAAGTAGGCAAAATAGAATAAAAAGCACAGAAAATGTATGTTATTTTAGTTTGTGAAGTTATAAAGCAACCGGAGGTATCCATGTGTGTAATGAAAATAAAAACATAAAACGTTTGTCAGTTTGTATCCGTCAGTTGGAACAGATGTTAGTTAGAGCTACATGGATTTATACGTACAAATATTCAATATCCACAGTTTGAGTTTCATAATAAGGTAAAGAATCAGTCTAAATATAGTGTTGTTTTTTTGTTTTTAATAGTTGGAAACTGACTTTCACGGAATGAGTTGTTTTTTTTTTAAAACATTTATTCTTCATTAAACTTTAGAGGAAACATTATAATGTGCCATTTATAAATGGTTAATAATTAATCTTCAAAGGCATCAAAAAGATTTTGTTCAGAATAAGTTTATCATGCATGAGTTCCAAGCTTTATTTGCTCCTTTACATAACACACTCTTCCTGTTTGATCAATGGCAGCAGTGACTTGCGCCTTGTCTATTGCATCAATTCTTGTTCATATTTAGCAGCATTATTGCGGCACGATTTTCCAAAACAGCCAGTTGATAACAAAGACCTGCTTGTAGTTGTCATGTCGGTGGAGGACAGAGTGAACATGTTGGCCCATATCAACCTTTTCCAAAAAACAGCAGCAGACAGAGAGTCTCATTTTCAAAGACTAGTTTATCCAAAGAATACACCATAATACGCTTGTATAAAACACAGAAAACAGAGAATGTAAAACAGTATTAAAATATACTTTCCTTTTTGATCTACTATTTCTTAAAAGTAGCGTGTAACAGATTGCAGTCCTTTCTGATTCCTCACGCGTTGGCTTTTCCACAGCATTTTCAGTCCTCTCTGTTCACTTTGTCCTCTTCATGTCGTTCATTAACTGCATCTTTCATTTGTATCATAGCCAACACAAATTAGAAATCATGGCACGACAGAAAGACAACATGCTAAAGTGGCAGAAGAACTGTCGACAAGTTGCATAACAACATGAGATGAGGAGGTCCGCTTGCACCGGGCGCGCCTCTGTGCACGGCTTCATTAAGGCAGATCCACACATTAATCTCACTAATGGACGTTTTGTTTGCCTCGCTGTCAGCTGAAGGTTACGGAGCTGGACCGCCAGTGTGAGCTGCTGCTTTAAACGGTGGTGGTGGCAAGATGGCTGCGGCCAGCAGGGACCATTAACCTGCACACAGGTACACTTGTCGGGCCACCGGCGCAGGAGAATGTTGTGTCCTTTTTTTGCCTGTTGTGGATTATATCTTTGCATGTTTTACTGGTTTTAGAACGACATTTCCAGCTGTTTGCTGAAACAGCCTGCTGAAGGTCACTGTCCATTAACCATTCCAGTTCTCTCCTTCTCATGCTTTTCTGTTTTTTTCCCTTTTCCTGGTCACCTTGATTTCTAATCATTTTCTCGTCTCATTTATTTGAGGTACGTTTACTGATGACAGTGCACGTGAGGATGTCAGTGCGGCTGCTGCGTGCACGGTGACACGGCAGGACTCAAAACGCTTCAAACTTCAAACAACCGTAATGACTTCAGGTGTCTTTAAATAATAATCAGACTTGTATTTTTACTTATTATTTAATTATATATTTACTTTGCTTCTCAGGCTGTCTTGAGTCACATTTGTCCGCCTTTTGACGGATCCAGTTGCCGCTGCTGGGTCCAGTAATCTTCAATGTTTTTTGTCCATAAAAATGCATCCTCTCTTCCATCTCTCCTTCCTTCAGGATTGTGATCAGGATGTTAGATTTAATTAAAGAAGTCTTTTCCCTTGTGTGAGTGTATCCCTTCACAACTAGTCACAACGTGGTCATGAAGCCTTTTTTATGGTGAGATAAGGAATTTATAGAAAAAATTGTCTTTTTTGTCACATCCTGAACAAAAGCCTGAATAAACATCTTCTCATTGAATGACTTCCTCCCCTTCTGCTGTTTACATCCCCTTCCATCAGCCCGGCCTGCGCCGGCAAGCTATTTGCAGACAAACTGGTCCACCAGGGTTGTGCATCGTTTGCACTTGACGTAGCAGCACCAGTGGAACTTGCAGTGACAGCGCTCGTGCTTGTAGGTTTTAAATTGGTCGTAGCCTCGGCCGCAGCACATCAGCTCGCAGCCGTCCATGCCTTCGGAGGTCTTGTTGCAGAGGCGACCGTGTGTGCCCAGCGAGCCCGTAGTTTCATTGCGGAGGCAGTAGTCGGGGCTGGGGTCGATGTAGACCACGTCCTCCGGGGTCGGCTTATTGAAGCGTTTGTCCACAAGCTCCAGCTTTCCCTGTTGGCACAATGAGAGAATGAATTGGAGCAAAATAAAATCGTTTTTTCCCGCATGTCTACTTGGTGTCAAATCAGTACCTTGCGTCCAATCCGCATGGCGGCAGCACTGTCGTATTTCTCTTTAAGGAACTCCCCAACGCGTCTGAAGTCGGCCAGCTGGAGCCAGCAGGTTTTCAGGCTGCAGGAGCCTGAAACGCCATGACACTTACAGGCCACACTGGCAAGGTTGTAGACCGCCTGGTGGAGAGATAAAAACAGAGATATTTGCAACCTCACTTGTTTTCTCTTTTTTTGAAATCTCATCCAAATATACCCAAGAGGAAATACAGTTTCAACTCTGTACCACTCATGATGACTCCCTAGTGTCAGAACTTTGTAACCAGGTTTGGTGTCAGTCACAGCTCTGAAAATAACTGTTTTGGTCTGAATTCAAACAATAAAACAATACACTTGTACTAAATTCTAAACGAATGATATTTTACCTCCCAAGCAGTGTAAAATTCTTATGTTATGATGCTACCATCTAGTGGCTAAAAATGGTAACTACTACTGATTTAAACATGCAAAAACTTATCAAATGTGAGGAACTGTAAATGAGATGTTATTACTTTCACTTTATAATAGTACAGAAATGATCAGATTTCACACTGTTTGCTAATTTAACTGAGTACAACATATATAAAATAACAGATGTGTCTACAAATCCACATCACCAGTTGTGTCCATGTCCAGATGCTATAGATGGCAAAAACTAAGTTTTCTGTCACAACTGTGTTTTCAGCAAACAAAAGAAATGCTAAAAAAAACAAGACTACTGCAAACCAAAAGGAATGGCCCACATTAGTGGCATTAGACAGAACTGATGCTGTATGTTACATCAAGGTATCATAGCACAAAATGTGGCCATCCAAATGATGTTGTTTTAACTTGTTTGAGAAAGAATGTCAAACCACATTCTGCCCTTAATACAACAAAAGTAAAGAAGACCAAGTGTCTGGTCTTACATTAGACCTGGAAACATGAAAAATCTTCCTAAATATATAGTACAAAAGCGGCTCCAAAAATCCTGAATCATATACAATTAGGAAACACTGTTCAGAACTAAAAGTTAAATCCTCCTGATAAAAAAACAGAAATGTAAAGCTCAATCCGCTTTAACGTGAAATATTGCTGTTGTGAACAGAACTTTCTCTCTTTTCTTTTTTCTCAGTTTGATTTGCTGTGATTGTTATTTTGGAAAATTATGTTTCGAATACTCCTGACCTCACAAAACATTAAGAACATGTGGCTTAGTTAAAAAAAAAAAAGAATAAAAACGAAAAACAGAACAGGAAATAGAAGATTTATGGTCTGTGGAGCAGTAAACCCTGCTGTTTTAACAGGTCACTTAACCAGCATTTAATAAACAAGTCACATAAAACACCCCCATCCCAAACACCGGTGAATTATGTACCGTCACTAATCAGATGTGTTGTACGTTGTGCAGATCCGATGCCATTGACACATATTCCCAGAGATCTACTCACAGAATCAGTTATCCCTGATTCCTAATTTCCCCTGACTTCCCCACACACAAATTAAACACATCACTCTGTCTCCTTGCATTGCCTGATCTCAATTACCTTCTCACCTTTGTTAACCCCTGCGACCCATCCACGCCGACCCCCACCTTCCACCCCTTGCTCCCACTCCTCTTACTTTACTACCCAGCAGGCATAGAACTCGGCACCCTCCAATCCTGCAGTCCGACCCCAGTGACCCCTCCAGACAGAAACCGGGAGCAGGAGACAATGACATTTTGTGCAAGAGTAAAAGTCTGCTTTTGAGGCTGCGGCACATTTTTCCATCTCACACAACAGCTTCTGAGACAATCGTTCCTCCTCTGAACAGCCCTCCAGAAGCACTTTAATATCGAGCTGCTACAAACCTCCAGCTGCCAAATCAAAGCATGCACGTGTGTGTCCGGCATCATACTGAGCTATTTGGTCCGACATGCCTGCCGGGCAAAGTGACACTGGACCTGATGAACAAACACACATAGTCTGCAACACACACACACACACACTCAAGCACGCACACACACACGCTCAGTCAGCCATGGCAGACTCTCTGTGTCAGGCACAATAGGTTCAGCTCAAAAAGAGTTAGGACTTAGGAGCTGACTGTGTGTGTGTGATGTGGGTGTTCATGCTTATACTCATTTGTGTGTGAAAGCCAAACAGGAGAAACCTAAAGTTCATCGGCTACCCTTGGTGGCAGGGCGAGCATCGATTAAGAACACTAATGAGGAAAAGGCGATGTATTCACTTCTACCTCCTACTATCAAACCAATTTTTAGTTCCTTTATTTAAATACGATTATTTTTAAAAACTATAACATGTAACAAAACTATCACATAATCTATGTTATTTTGGTGGCCAGCTAAAAATATAAATATTACTTTAACATTAAAAAAATGATACCTACATTTTTCTGTCAAACGAACAGCGTGTGGTAATTAGTAACTGCTTGTGGTGAAGCTGAGGACTTCAGCCAAGAGAATACCTCACATCTTTCTTTTTCAGCTTGATCTAACAGAAATTTGTGAAATAAGCACAATTTCTATAAGCACAAATGGAAATAAAGTTATGTTGATGACTAAAATGGAAGTCCAAAGTCAGAAAGCTGAAACATACAAATGTGGCCAATTGGAAGAGTATTGAAAATTCAATAATAAATGCCTCCATCTATCTTTATTTTAGTTTCTGACAAAAAACGAGACTTGAAGCACAAATGGAAAAGCCTAGACCAGTTCAACTCCTGATATCTATTTGTACCAACATATGATAACTGCTTTGCCTCAGACAGTGGGCCTGAACAGGTAATAACTATGTGTGTATTTGTAAGAAAGTTTGGTGAAAGTGATGGGTGTCCATCCCTCGCCCTGCGTCTCCGTCTCCAGACGCTCTCACACACAGTCCCCACCGTTCACAGAAATAAAACGAAGGGGCCTACACATGTGCACACACACACACACACAGCGGCACGCCTCTGTCACCTCAACAAAAGCCCTGCAGTTTGCCTTGTTCAGGCAAGCGAGACAAATCCCGCTCAGGACAAACCAGCGTGTCCTCGGAAGAAAAACGGAAAGGGTGGATAGAGTGGAGAGTGACTGTCTTCCTCTCTTGCTTTTCATCTCGCTCTTCTCCTCTCTTCCGTTTCAATGGTCAGGCGACAATGAAAGCGAAGGATCAAACACGGAGACAGGAGGAAAAGTAATTCAAAAACAGTGTGAATGTTTGGGGAGTGTGTGTGTTCAGACAAAGGTGTGGCAGTAGATCTTTACCTCATACACTCTCATACAGCCCCAACGGGACTTTAGCAGAAACACAACCTCCCCAGACCCTAACCTTTGACCTCTGACACACACATGCATGCACAAACCTGGGCTCACTGTCTCCCACACAAATCAAACCGAGCACACGTGCACGTATCTCTGTCTTGTAAACAGCTTAAGCAAAGCTGCTCCAAGCTGAAGATAAGAACGACTTCAGGGTGCCAGCGTGTGCCAGAACAGGCAAATGGACCTTTTATCAGGAAGGCGAAAGTGTGTGTGTTTTTCCTCAAGGTGCTTCCACAACTGACAGGATCCTCAGATCTGTGGACACAATTTGAAATCTTACTAAAGTATTTCAGGCCAGTGAAATTAGTCGTACAGTTCGGCGTTATCGTGCCCCCTGTGATGCAGGATTTATACGTCTGCCTTTATGAGCATGTGTGTTTGAGTGTCACTACGATGGAATGCGCCTTGACCTACTGACCCACCCAGGCTCCAAGGGCGTTAGCAGTTATGCCATTTGTATCCTCCCAATAAATAACAGGCACACACACTAGCACAAACACTACCAGGTCAGTCGATCCGGGGCCGCCTCGACTTTCACACACATTCCTGACAGACATATAGATATAGTATGGGGTTAGGAGAGGAGGCACACATTTCTCTCCATCAAGTCTCACTTCTAGAGTAGAACTTGAGCTTCACTTTTTTTGCCCCCTAAAGAAAAAAACAAAACCTGAGTGCTCTGTGGGCCGTACCTGTCTCCCGGCTTCGTTATTGTGCAGGTTCATGAGTGTTCGGGCGTGCTCGCGTGACCCGCGCGGGTAGTTCTTCTCCCTCTCCCGGGCATCCACGAACTCCCGGGCAAACCTGTAGCCGTAATTCACGTTGTCTCCGCAGCCGCCCCAGAGCCAGTCGCGCGGCAGGTCGCGCGGGCGGTCGTGGCGGCTGCAGCCGCAGGTGGAGAGCTCGCCCTCGCGGCACGCCCGACTGATGGCGTTTACCACGCCAGCAGCACTGATGGCGTAGGTAAACGCCGTTTCCCTGGAGCCTGATGGAGACAGGAAACAGAGGAAACTCTTAATTCTCATTCTGTTTAACTCATTGACTGCCAGCCATTTTCAGAACAGAGAGTCGCTCACTGCCAGAGTTTTTTGAGAATTTTGACTGATTTTTCAAGAGCCACAGAATAGTTTGTGCTTTGACTATGTAAACACCGAACACACCAAAAGAAAGAGCAGACTCTCTTCTTTCATCAGGAAAAAAGATTTTGTTTCTACCTTATTCCGTTCTTCTTCGACGTGCGTCTCACCGGCGCCATTTCTCTCATAGCGAACCATTGCGTTTGTTTTTATTTGCTTACAATCTATGCTAATCTCCCATCAAAAGTGGCACAGCTACCTAGAGGGTAAATTTGTTAGTCCATACTCTGTCTAGAAGCCGATATTTACGGAAAAACTTTCGCCGATCGTCCCCCAAGTCACTCGCAATTGAAAAACATAAAAGACGTCTATAGACGTCTTTGGCAGCGAACGGTCGGATTTGAAAAGACGTCTATAGACGTCTTTGGCAGCGAATGAGTTAATATGTTCTCATTTTCACATAAACTCAGACTTTTGGGCAAACAAATGGACAGCTGACGGCCCAACAGCCAACTTCAGATCTCTGTAGACAATAGATGTGACCTGATTCTAACCCTAACGACAGCTGAGGGGTCTCTAGCACATGTGCAGCATCCACTAATGTTAACTTATCTGCGATGATGTGTCCGTTTTCCAAACAAAACGCTGGTTACCTCTGATGGTAAAAGGACACAGAGGACCAGTGGGTTACTATGCTTCTGTCATATGGACGAGCACAGCTGAAATGATTTAGAATGAATACTCCCCCACAACTTTCTTGAAGCGGAGAGCAGTGAAGGGACATAAGGACAACAAACCTGGTGGGTCAACTGTATATTTCTAAGAGCAGCTAATTAAATAAGCAAGTTATTACAATTACTGACAGTAAAACAGATCAGTTTAAAATTTTAAAATATGGAACAACCAAATCAATGTAGTTAAGTGAAAATATTTAATATTTCCCCATAAATAGACTTTCCACCAGTGGATATAAAACAGGGTACCTGCCATTGACTGGTTATAAGAATCTGACTGGATTCACTTACTTTCTAATAAACAACCAAAGAAAGTGACCAAACTATTTTAATGATCTACCTGTTGTTATTCTCTGTAGGCGTCTGCTCACTTACAATTCAACAGACGATGCCCATATTCATGATTTCTTTTCATTCATAAGACTATTTTGCAATGAGGAATACACAACAGAGGCTGTGTCCCTTTCTCAGTGTTGATACAGGGACCTTTTCAAAGCACAAAAAGAACAAAGACAAGATGTTAAGTGCTCTGAAACTGTCATTTGCACGCAAACATAAAACAGCTACAAGCTTCATTCCTGCATGAAGTTTAAACATCTGTGTTTCAACAGTTATATGGCCTTTTTTTAAATTATTGTTGTTTTTTTCTTAATATCGAATTGGGGGGAAATGATTGGATGGGAAATTTGTTATGGTTTTTAAATATATTAAAAAGAGCATCTGTATTAACACATATTCTAACAATCTAACCATCCCGGACACATTTTAATGGCCTTTTTATGTTCACTAGAACAATATTCAAAAAACAATTTCCTTGCAGACTGTAAGCAGCTTGATTCTCTGTACTGGCCCAATTACATTTTATTGTCATTTCTTGGCAATACTCGGGATCCTTTCTCGTAAAGTCAGCGCGTATTCATTTTAATTTGCAACACTTTATTCTAACGCCCCACTGTGCGGCTCCATGCCGAAATGTGGTTTTACTGCTGGCTGGAATCAACACTCGGCCAGCCGGGCAGGAATTCACGCGACCCGAGGCGCGCGGGCCAGTCACTCAGCTTTGGGAGACGGTTCCCCCGGTCCAGCTTTACGAGCGGGGCTCCCTCCGACTTCAAATAGCGCCCGTCCGGATCTGCCGGCTCGCTGCCAGCTCATCGGCGCATTTCAAAAGAGAGAGCCGCAGGACAATGGAGCGACTCACACCTCCATATAACCCAGGAGCGGGAGCCGACTGTCAATAGAGGGGACGGGCCGAGGGGACGCAGACAGGCAGAGAGCCGCAAACACCTCGTCTGAGCGCCCGCAGCGGATCTGACACTTAAGTGTTGATGAGACGTTTCCCACGTCGCCTGCTGGGAATTAGCGGCAGATACTGACCCAGGACCCGCTCTCCCGGTAGACATTTACTGAAATAATGCAGCTGCCTAACACGTTTTTAGACACTTGTTGGCTGTCGGTGCGTCTGCATTTCTACAGTAAACTGCTTATTTTACTGCGCCTGCGCAGAGTGGAAAGGAGCCCCTAATCATTTGGCCCTGTTGGCTTAACTGTGTAACATTTCCTGATAAAATTCCATTAACATCTTAAATGTTATTGGTAAAATTTTTTAACATAGAATATCCTTCTCCTCGTGGACGTTTTGCTCATTTAAGGGCTGCAGGCGTTATGCTGAGGCCCACTGTGTTCGCAGGAAAAACACTCCATGAGTTTAATTTTTACGAACCATGTGGACAGTGAGTTCATAAACTATGAGAAAATGTATTAAAAAATGGCTTCCTCTGGATTTCTGCATTTGCGTGCTAGCTGTTCACCTCTTAAGTGGATAAATTGTATCCACGTTTAGTCTCAAAAGTGAAGACTTTAACAAACTGTGCGTTCCCTGCTTTCGCAATGATAAGCAACAAGACCCACCGATGGAAAAGAGTGCAACTGCTGCCACCACAAAACACATGCTACAGGGTGCAACCTTAGTTAAAAACAGTTTAATGAAGGAACCTGTCTCCGTAATTGTTCATTTTGTCTTTAAAAATAAGCGTTTACATAATAAAAATAATTTTGCAGGTTTTTCCATATATCTAATTCAAAGTAGAATACGTGTGAAACACCACTATACCTACACTGACTATAAATCACATGATGACATTCCAGAAGTGGCAGCCGTACCTTCAAGAAGACCGCTGACCAAATTTTTAAAATAGTCTAACTTGCTGTGACCCACAATTTGGCTTGGCAACAATGTTGTCATGCCTTTTTTTAAAAACAATGTAGCACTAGTCCAGAGAGAAACTCACCAATCTGCATAACCCGTCCAAACACGGACGTGTTGTCCACGGTGCTGCAGTTCCACCTCCTCTGTCTGAACTGGTACTGACACTCCTTGATGCCCGTCTTGGCTCCATCACCAATGTAGGTCATGTGATCCTGGTACAGCTGGCACAGCTTCCTCTGACCCTGCAGGTCGCACAGCATCAGTGGAAAGGAAAGATTAGCAGAGATTAGTCGGTTAATAGTTTAGGACTTTGGTGGTCAGGACAGGGAGATTCCAATTTTATTTAACCAGATCCCCCCAGCCAGGGGAGGTGGGTGGCGCACAGGAACTCTCAACCCACACAGTGTTTTACAGCCACAGCAGAATGTAACTAATTTGAAAGAGTATTTCACAGGCAGGCTCTGTTTCCCACAGTAACTTACCTGAGAGAGTCCAGACAGCTGGCTGCAGAGAGGCTGAGCACCAATAATGTACATCTCAGGGCGCTGGATTGGGGTCAGACCGAGAGACCTGAAAGATAGAGGTCACATGAAGCCCTCGGAGACAATGAGCCATGCGGAGACAATGACAATCTGGGATCTAAGGTCAACCCGGCACACTGAAAAACTCAGACACAGCTTTTATTAGGACAAGTGGCCTATAAAATGCAGATAAATAGACTCCTGTGGTGCACATCACTGCAGCCACTATCTTTATGGCCCCTTTAAAATCCTTCCTTAGATCATCCCCAAAACATACCCAACCCTCGGGAAGCATGTCAATTTAACCGAGATTAATTCTGCAGATTCTGACAGACGGGTGAACTCTAACAGCATCACTCCACAGACCCTTCATGCACCGTTCGCTGTGTCCAGACTAAGCTACACACAGTTGTTTATCAGTCAAGAACAAGTGTGGCTAATTGAAGGCCCCGCAGGCACCACAGCAGCCCCATGCAATGCCATTTGGGGCTCAGCCAGGGTAAATATTGTGACAGGGGCTTCACATTTGTTTCATTCATTGCTAGTACCCCAAGCACCCATGCAAAAGTAACCCCCAAAACACACACAGGAGTCCAAAGTAACACGGAAAAAACTTTACAAAGAAACAAAAAGCTGTTTACAAGTCAGATAAAAAAAAAAGAAAAGTTAGATGGAAAAAGCACACAGAAAAACAACATTTAGACAAACTGTTTACCTCTATTTACAATCTTAATTCACCACATCTCCATGCATATATGTCAGATCTTCAGATCTATCAATCGGGCACTTACCACCATGAGTTTCCATCCACTACCAGAAGCTGGGAGCTGCATGCGAGGAAAGTGGCCGCCAGCAGAAGATGTCGGACGGCACCACTTCGTCTCCTCGGGACGGGCCTGTTGTCCATGACTGTCCGCCGCGTCACGGCCACACAGTCAGATCTGGAGAAAGAGCTCTGCTGTTGAGACATGAGCAAAAACTCAGTACGCGTCCTGATCCGCCTTGAAAGGGTTTGGGGCTCTGAAATGAAACCCTTGGATGTTGGTAACGAAGCCGGCGACGCGTGCCTTAAAAGAAGGGTCCAGTGTCCTTATTCTGATTCAACACTGCACTTGTCTCCACGAAGTATCCACAGTAAAGTCGATTTTTAGCTATATTACAGTTTGATAAGCCGATTTGTTTGTCCTCGTCTATGATTATCCATCAATAATCTTACCAACATGCCTAAAAAAAGAAATCCCGCATATGCGCCAAACTTCCAGCGAAAAGTCGTGCGTAAAAATGCGTTTGATAAGGATTTTACGCAAAAAGCTTTTTCTTTCAATTTTCTTGTCTCGTACACAGCAGGTCACTGGGAAAAGTGTAATCCAGTTTCAGTGTTAAAATATTTACAAAGAGATGGAAACAGTCATTAGGTAGCAGCGCGACAGTTCTTTGCCCTCCTTGTCCTCTTAGGGCCACTCCGACACCACTATCTCTCAAATTTTCTGTCTTAAGTCTACACTCCTCCTCTTCTTCGCGCCACCACTTCACCTCAGAACCGCCCCTCTGTCTGTAGGTTGTGAGCATAGCTGCAGAACCAGACTGTAAGCACCTGTGATGGTGGAGATAATGATATGCTCATGTTCCTCTAGGATATTGCTTCCTAAAATCAAGTTAGTTTCAATACCATATAAATGTAATGGAGGACTTAAGCAAAACTATTAGATATGTTTTAACTGAATAATGTGTTGAAGGAATGAGTTATGGCTGTGGCACATTTTCTAAACTTTAGCCTTTAAAAAGAAGTTCACATGGGTCAGATTCCTTTTATTATCTGAAGTGAATGATTTGTTTGAATAAAAGGCTAAATCGCCTAATCCTCCTCTCTTTGGTGTGCGAAAATAAAAGGCAACCCACCGCACACATATCTAGACACACATACAGATGGTCAGGAGTCCTGAAAAGTCCTGTGGTAAAGAAAAGGCGTGTTGAAGCGAGCTCTCCTCGATTCATAACCCGGTCTGAAAGACAAACTGCATTGGGGTCTGTGGGCGGTGAACCTGCAGAGGAGCTCTTTGATCTGACTCACTGCCTCTCTAAAGAGGACGTCCACATCCAAAGGTGGGCAACAGGCATACGTGAGTGGGGGGCCCCTGAATTTAGAGAAAATTATTAAAACATTCATAAAGAACCCAAAGTAATGAGATTCCATGTGGAGTTTTAGCCCAAAAATGAAGCCAGAGAAGAAAAGAACCAAGCAGATGGTTCAAGTGTGTAGGCGCCCGCTGAATGACACATTACACATTTACAGATGATCAAAAACCCTTCCTTTTTCAGCTTTCGGTGAACCACATTATTGGTGCATGAAAATATGAGGTATAGATCACGAAAATCACCTTTTTAATTTTTTTTTACATTTTCAATGACATTCTCCTCAACATACGTGTATTCATCTCACACATGGCTTCTGGTAGGTGTTAAACAGTGGGACAGCAGCAGAAAGCCTGACGTCAGTTGTGTCAGCATGATAATGGACGGCACCTCTCACCTCTCTGGGCCCCCACCACCGAAGCTTACAGAATACCAGAACACACGTGTTTTGGTACTCTGCTGGTTTTTCTGTCATGAGGTCAAAGTCAAGCTGATCCAGTGAGCAAACAAGGCCGCATTAACACATATTTTGGGGGAAAAGACACTCTAAAAACATTTTTTTAAAAAGAGGTCCGACTGAAGTAACTTCAGTCAAAGGTTTTTAACCTTTTCTTGTTACTTGAGCTTTCCATTTTTGATGGCTTTTTGGATTAGTTTGTTCCCTGTTTGTAGAAACTTATATGGTCACTGCGACAGTAGCACCCCCTCCTGCATAAATGCACTGCCCTGGAATCGGTTTTTTGAACACTTGCGTATGAAAAAATATGCAAAAATGTCTTGGAAATAGTCATGATCATAAGAGTAATCTGACACGAAACCATCATACTCACACATTTAAAATTAATACAAGTATTTAAAATCAGAACTGACATTCATTTGACCCATTTTGACAACAGACAACCAGACAATTTGGACTAATCAGACCACGTGATCTTTTATACTGCTCCAGAAAGTGATCCTTATAACCTGTAAAATACTGAATCCTTTTTCTTAAGAAGCTACACAGCCGTTCAGTCACAGTAGCTTGATTTTATCTATATGTTGTGTATGTGAACATATGGTTTAAATAAGAGGTTGCTGTGTATGACTCAGGATGACCAGCTGGTCAGCAGTCCACAACTGGCCCTGCAGCTCCATCTACTGCTGCTTGCAGCACATTGGTGCTTTAGGAGAGTCCATACACATGTTCTTTCAATATCTGAGGTTCAGTTAACTTTTACAACGGATAATGTGCATTAAGCTGGAAACTCTTTAGTGAAAGTACAACTGATGTGTATATATTTAATCATTTTGAAACAAAAAAAAAACAGATTTATAGCAACTAAAATACAGAAGTGAAACTCAGTCCAAATCCATGTATATATCAATTAGACATTACTCATTCCCTGAAGGGAAATTACATAGTTGCAATATAAATGATTATGAAATAATAAAGAAAAGAGAAAATACTTTAAAAAAAATCAAATTAATGTTCTGTAGCTGTATAATTTCATTTAGGCTTGCAGGGGAGCGGGAGCCTGTACAAGCTGCAGTAAAGCGAGATTCAGGGGACGCCCAGAATAATAACCGTGCGTGCACACACTCATTCTTGTAAGCAATTTTGAATTACCAATTAAATCCCCATGCATAAGTAATACAGAGTAACCAGAGAAAAAAAAAACAAACTCAACAGAAAGACCAACCAGTTTGGATTCTAACCTTTTTTCTTTTATGTGAAAGTGTCAACATCCACCCTGCTATGCAGCCCGCTTTGCCTAAAAACCGCTATGTGAATGGCCAAATATCAAAGTGACCAAAAAAAAAAAAAAAAAAAAGCTCTAGGAATTTATGACAATTTGTGATGTCCCTATTGAGACACAAGGAGGAGCAGTTCAGCCACAGTATTCACAGCAGCTAAAGGGAAGGGAGCATAAGGAAGCAGGGTGGGGTGAGGGTAAAGAGGCACAACTTGGGACAAAGTGAGATGAAGAAATAAGTGAGAGGGGGAAAAAAGAGTGTGAAAGATGGAGGGAGTGTCCAAGTAAAGGATACAGACCGAGAAACAGAGAGGGTTGAAGGGGAGACATGTCCCTGGAGGATATGAGCAATAGCCTTGCAACAGGGAGCAATGCCTGAGAAAATCCGCAGCCCCTCTCTGGATTAACACCAGTCTCACTTTTGTTGCCTTCAGTGCCAGACATGAGCAACACAACCAGCCAGCCTCCCCCTGCAGGGAAACCAGCTGTGGACGGCTGATCCCCTGGATGCTGCTCATAATGCAAAATATTAATTTGGCAAAACCTCTGTCACTGGTTAGTAAAAGAATAACAAAGATAAAATGGTTGTAATTATATAAATACTTAAATAACTTTTAGCCTTTTCCAATGCCAGAATGCAACATTTTAGGAAGTCTGTAGTGTATGGTTGGTTGGCTTATCTTAATAAGAATTAAAATAAAATACATTCCAAACGAGTTCTAAAAGTCTTTTGAGGTGAGCTGAGGGAAGCTCAATCTGAGCTACCTCAAGATGAGAAGGTGTATCCTGTTAGATAAGTAGTGACCTCATCAATCTGATCCCTTCAGCATATGAGAGGTATTAAGGTGATTTATTTAATGCAAAAGTTTAAACATATAAAGATGGAATGCTGCGTAGCATTTAAATATCACAGACAGGAAACTATATAAAAAAGTAAAAGAATAAATGTGATTATGCTCAGCCTTTTTACTTTACAGCTATATGTCCGAAAGGTTGGGATGCTACACTTTTCTTGAAAAAAAAGATCCCCCCCAAAACAAATTTCAAGTTTGAATTTATTGGCTCATAGGACAGTTCCCCATTTGAAGCTCTTGAGGCCTTGCAGTGAATTTCACACAGAGTTTCACATCGGTTTTTTGAGACAGTGTTGCCCGGGGTCATTAAAAATCACTTTTCAGCGTGTTCATTTAAAGGATTTCTCAGCCCACTGTGAAATGCTTAACAGCATGAAGCATCAGAGAAGAAATCCACTAATTCTGTGCAATTTCACACAGAGAAACATTCTAAGATTACAGAGCTGTTTTCTATGGACTCCTTTCCTCCTTGACTTCTGAAAGACTCTGTCATCCTTTGAAGCTCGTTTTATCCCAGCCATGTTTCTGAACTGTTGACAATTAATCTAATCAGTTGTGAGATTTTCCACCCAGTGTTCTTTCAGCATTATGCAGCCTTTCCAGCCGTGCTCTTATCCTATTTTTGGAAAACAAGTACATTATTCAATTATCAGGCAGGATTGTTTTATAAGCATTCTACTTATCCTATTTATCATGTGAACTGTAAAGCTGTCATAAACTACTTTCTATCCTCTTGAGCGTTTTAAAATATGACTGTATGCTACCTTTTAAAATTCACACAAAGCACTTTTCATGAACCTGGGCCAGCACAAAATATATACTGACATCCACTCTGAGGAACAGATTTTCTGGTTGAAAGCACAAATTTGCTTATAAAATCGCAATCCGTGGAGGTACCATACACCATAAAATACAACCACTTCAACACAACATACAAACATCTCACATTCAACAATAATAATAGCGCTTGATGATGTATATCTGATCTTTCTATCCAAAGACTATGGTTAGGACCTACAAGAAGTGAATTCAACAGACTACATCTTTTACAGTGGCTTGAAAATTGTCATGCAGTTTCCTCAATCCTTCTTCTGTGCAATATGAATCTGCCACAGCTAACATAATGTCCTATCAACTCCCTGCTGTCTTACCCACTTCTTTGAGCTCTTGCTGGGAAAAACTGTTCAGAACAAACACACATCGATCACCACAAATGACACAAACAGCCCATATTATCTTGTTATAAGATAACGACGGGTAGGTGGATTTAAAAAAAGAAAAGAAAAATCTAACAAACATAGCTAAAGACGCAACATGACCCCATGCCAGAAACACCCCCCCTTTGAGACATGGAACGTGACCAAGAGCCAGAGGCTTTGACCCCAGTTTCAGGGGATGCAGAGCAACAATCCAAATCCCTCGAGGATCCGCACTGAGACCCAGAGCAGCCAGCATCCTGGTGTCAAACAATATGGATACCCCTGAGGTTTTTATGCCACACTGGTTCCTAGCTGGTGGAGCAAAGGGAACCAACACAACACTTGTGAACAAAAGAACTAAAGATGTAAAAGGCTAAATTTAATCACTGTTGTATAACATTTGGAAACCACCTACCTCAGTAAAAATCATCACACCACTCTGCTTCTCTTGTTCTCCCTTACACTCTTAATTCTTTTCATTTTCTAAAACACGTACACATGTACATTACCAAGCTGCCAAATGCAACTAGCTGCAGGGAAGCTTGCGGCTTTCACTCACACACCTTGAGGGGCATGCAGTGGGACCTGGAAGCAGCATCGGAGAGGCATTGGGCTTTAAATCTGTCTCTTTGTTTTTTCGTCTCTATGCATGTGTGGTTGCACGCACGAGAGCCCATGGAAAACCACGCTCCTTTATTCTGTTTTTGCCCTACATCACTTCTTTCCACTCTCCATCTCCCCTGTCCCCCTTCCTCACTTTCTATCTCTTGACTTTGCTGCGCCAGCCCTCCCTTCTCCTCCTCCTTCCTCCGCCTGAGTGTCCATCTCCCCCTCCTTGTCTCCATCCATCCTTCTGTCAGCTGGCAGAAGATGAGTCATGCCTCTAGCTGGAAGGCTAAAACTCTCTCCCTCTTTCCATCTAAATATATCTCCTGTATGCCTCAGCTCCGTAGTCTCTCTATGTCTCTTTTTCACTGGTTCTAACACCTATTCCGGCTTTGTGTCACAATCTGTTTCTCTGCATCCTTCTGCTTTGTTCTTTCACTCCACCAGTGAGCTCTTTTGTACTTCCCCTTTCAGTTGATCCCACACTTTTCTCCATCAGTCTCATACTCGCATGGTAACATTTGTTTAGACCTACCTAGTGAACTCCTTTTCAACTTTCTGCATCCAGAACTTGCACAGTTGTTTCCTTATCACCCTAATAAATCTATCTGGTTAAAAAGATTAATTGGTAGCTGGACGGATTAGTACAAACCATGGCAGCCAAAAGGAACAGCCATCCTTCAGTCCTCTCCTTACAAGTTCTCACACATCGCTGTTTCATTGCCAACGAGTTGTGCCTTTGCAGACACCTTGAGTGTAGCTCATTAAAAGTGCAAACCGTTATGGACACCTAGAAAATTATTCTAGTTTTGCTGTTGCTCAGTCTGCTTTAGAGCTCCCATTGTTGCCATGAATTTGCCACTTTTTTCTCTACATGAAGAAGAATTCAGGGGAGAGAGCCTAAATGCAGGATGCCAGGCAGATGCAAGGAATGAAACTTTAATAAAGCATACTGAGAAGCTGGAAACAGAGGCACATGAAAATGGAAAATGATCGGGTGGTTCAATTCATCAAGTACTGCAAGTTATTGTCGACTATTGACAAAGTAAAAAAAGGACAGAAAATAGTTCATGGACAAATAAAGAAAACCGTGCACAACAGGTCACACATCTATGGGACAACTTAAAACAACTACGAAAACAGGGAGCTGATAACTAATAAACCCTTTCACAGCAGACAGCAGTACACCATGAACACAAGTGGAGCTAATAGCATTAACGATGACTCAGTTCCCTTTAGAGTATCAGGAACCAGTACTAGCGTGCCTGCATGAACAACAGATGGGCCTTCCTCACACAAAAAATGGCCATCATTTATACACTTGCACATTGCGACTATGACATCCCAAAATATCTCCCCTGGAAAAACTTTATGGGGAACAACCCACACAAGTGAAGTTTAAAAGAGAACAACTGAAACCAACAGACTAACATAGGAACAGATTCATAAAATAAAACAGGAAGCAAAGATAACAAAAGTGAACACAACTACATGCTCACAGAAAACAGCTCGGTTAATTAGAGGAGTCACCTGTAACCACCTGAGTCCTGGCCACGTGCCACTCTCCACACTAAGAGGTTAAACAACTGTACTTGGGCAGCTCAACCAGTGTAGACAGGGTCAACTTGACATTTCAGAGCCACTTAGTGCTGTTTGTTGTCTTAGTCAGCTATGCAACATCATGTGGAGTCAGGGTCAGCTCGGTTTGAAGAAGACCCAATGAGCACCGGCACCTCCAAACCTGGGGTTGTGGCAATCAGTAGGAAAGGTGGAGACCAACTCTGAGCTGCTGCCTGCAGTAGAAATGTTTAATATTTTACCCAATTTATTTTGCCCCAGCCTTACACCTAAAACTTTAACATGCATGAAGTACATTAACTGTAATATGTTTTTTTTAAAGCAGTTATTTATGAAGGACAACAGCAATGTTTTAATCTCAACTTCTTAACCGGCTAGGTCATAATACAGGTTCTAAATGACTTCATTTTTAATTGAATGCACCATTTTAAAACCATGAAATAAACATGAGTAAATCTAATAAACCTAGAGTAGCGATGTTTGACATTTCAGAGGAAGCAGCACAACTTAGAAAGAACTTTCCGACCTTGTTTGGCATTGGATTAGAATTCTGCAAGAGGCTAAATTCCTGATTGAGAAGCCCTGGGAGAAGCCAATCCTCTAATTCCTTTCATACCCTAAAGGTCCAAACTACATTGGTGCCCTCCTAGGAGAAATGAACACACACACACACAAACACAGACGTGACTAAACAATTTGCACGCACAAATATGCAAAAAAACAACAACAACACCGCCATGGCCGTGCAAAGACATATTTTTGCTCCTTGCCTCACTAACTGCTCATCCTTTCACACATTGTTTCAGGATGCTAAAAAAAATGTCAGAATCAACTCGCCTGTCCTCTGGGGGAGTAAAACTGGCACATTATCAGATATTGCACTGGTAAAAAAATCCACACTCACAAACTTGAAAATAGACACACATGTTCACATGAAGATAAAATGGTGCAAGTCTAGGCTGGTTTGGCTTGATTTATGGCTTATCACTGAAGAGATTCATGTGGCCTAAAAATCTCTTTGAAGCTTCGCACCGTGCCATATATTAAAAGAAACTTACAGTCACATGACTCATCCTTTAAAGATAAAGTTCTTATCTGACATTTGGGTAACTTTTCTTAACCCTGTGTCAAACTGAACACTAACTAAAATAAAATATTCTTATATATGTAACATTATTTTTTCTTCTTTCAATAGCAGATTGGCCCCGAGTTGAAAATCAGTACAAAATAGCTGCAAACAGCAAATAAACACACAGTCCGAATGCTGTGGAGGAATGGGACTAATTCCAATACCTGCCGTGTAATGTGCAATCAGATAGACATGTAAGACTTTGTTAAAGCAAAGACATGGGACTGGGAATTGCAGCAATTAATGGCACATTCATTTGGTCAGAGTAGTTTTTTAATGTGTTCTTATATTTAGACCATACTGTGTGGCAGCCTACCAAATCAGTGAGCGAGCTAAGTTACATTGGGATGGAAATATTCTGAGTTATTTCAAATGCAGTGTTGCTGTTGAGAGAAAAGAGCAGTCTGGCAACACATTCAGCCTTTGTTGGTAATTGACTTTGGGCTAAATGTTTATGTTGATGTCTTATTGGATTGTCTGAAAAATCACTGTCTAAAAGCTACAAAGTATTTTAGCTGAGATTTGTGTTAGTCTTAGCAAGTTAGTTTTAGGTTTTGTCTGAATCCAGTTTGGCCTTTTAGAGCATTAACTGCTTATGTTGCAAGTGGTAGTATGGCCTAAAGACGATGTGTCTATCAATCTGTCACACTTCCGTGTTCTTTTCTGTATAAATCCTGAGGGTTTATGGCATGGGCCAGACTCAAAAGAGTAAATATGTGTTAAACAGATGCTGGTTGAGTCTGTAGATTATTACTTGTGTTTGAAATCTCATTTGTAATCTCGAACCTTCAATAACTTACTATAAAAGATATACCCCCCCCCTTTGTTATTGATATGTTTAAGTCCTTATAAAAAAATTTACCAATAAAAGTTTCTTAGACAGAAAATTATCTGTTTACCACCTCTATACAACACAAATAGGGAAATACAGTCAATTCCAGCCAGAGTAGCAAACACACAAATACACACAAACATATACACACAACGATATGCAGCCTTTTCATGCCAACAGATGACAAAGTGCATTGAGAAAATGCCAAAATGCTGAGTACTGAGGGAGAGAGAGCACAGGACTGAAAAATCTACTATGTCAGACTGCCGAGCTGGCAGAAATGGGCAGCAATGTTGAGGACGCACACATACACACACCTAAGCAGCCTGTGTGGTGCAAAAATGGGAGGATGGCTGCAGTGCCTGGTGCACACATAGATGTACGCACAAACGCAGCCTCTGAGCCACTGTGGCGAGACGGGAGCACAGACAGGCTGTCAGAGAGAGGAAAGAAAAAGTGAACAAAAAGGATAAGAAGGAGATGGAGGTGCTGAGATGAAAGAAAGAAGCGTGGATCTCTTACCTGTGACCTCCTCCTGTCTCTTCTGTATCCCAAACCTGCCTCCAACCTTTTGGTCTTCTCTCCCACCCAATAATTCATTGTTTGTGAACACCATCATGGTATTCACACCTATGTGAGCTTGTCATCCCATCCAAAATAATTCCATCTTTTTATTTACAAATGTAACCGTAAAGGTATGCTCATGGTCTCATTGGAAAGCAAACCCCCAGATGTGTCTGAAGAATTTTGGGTCCTTCTCGAACTGGCTTTAACAAGCCAAGGAATCAAAAGCAGAGCAGCAGTTACTCAAAAATAAACAGCTAAACCAGTTGTCCTACACAGTGAAACAAGTGGCCTGAGGCACTGGACTCCTGGTTTGACTTCAGGCCAGCTTGGACCTTCACCATATGATGGCTATATCGGTTCACAATGCAATATGCACAACGCTGAATTTTATCGCATTTTTACCCTGTTGTTCTTTATGGGCCACCTGACACCTTAAGTTGCTCTCACTTTGCAGACAGAAAAAGCCCCAAAGTTCACATGAGGAGATATTATTTGGAGAAACTTTCAGAGGTTGGTGTCCCTTCTGACACTTTTTTGTGCTCGGTTTAATCTTCACAATCACTTATCTGAATGAATAAGTAAAATCACATCAAACACAAAATCTAAATCTTGAAAAAATAGCTCCACACTACTGTATATTCATGGCAAACAATGACGCACATTATGTTGACCTGAATATTTCTTATTCAATATGTTGATATCAGATGGCTGCACTGGAAGCCAAAAAATGTGACCAGTTCCTTGGTCTGTGTTTGCATGACCTAAGGGTGGATTTGCGCATGGGGCATTGACATGGTTTGATTTACATGATCATTCAATATTCTATTCTCATCACTGGCAGTGCAGACTGCAATCTAAATTCAGTCACTACTAATTGTACTTTGGCTTCTTTTAATATTTCTCTCTGTCAGGGTACCACATTTTGGTGTTCTATCAAGGCCTCTGGAATGTCAAAGATAAGTGTGAAGGTTTCTACTCTTTCAATAACAGTTTGCTTAGGTTAATGAACAGAAGCTGCTTGATTAGTTTTGGAAATGTTTGAAATATGGCCTTTGTACATTGCAAAAATGTAATTTTAAGTTTCTATTTATTCATTTTCATATCTCGGGCTCAAATGGGAGAAAATCAGGCAGTCAAGAGCGTGGTGGATGGCTGCTATGCTTTTAGTTGACCAGACATAGAGAGGCACAAAGCAGGAGTTTACCTCAGATTGCCTCAGTTAGCAGACTGACCATGGATGATTAATCATGAATATGTTTTTAATTATATCAAATTAAATTAAATTAAAGAGAAATAACATTTCAAAACTATAACATGGCTCCCTCTCCCCACTTAAATTATTTGTATATTTGGTTTTATATCATTTTTAGATCTACTGTAAGTCTTAGAAAAAGATCATGGTTTATATTAAATGTACAATCTTTAAATTTCAATGACACATTCTAAAGCTTCCATTTAAATTCATTAGTGTTGCCAAGGTAACTAGAGGAACATCTGTAATATTATACCCTTAAAATTCAGCTCAAATCTACTGCTTTGATTGTAAAATTATTACTGCCTGTGGACCGGCATCACGCCGCTGCTGCTTTTTATGCCACAGCAGAGCAGGATTACATAAAACGTGATATGGTGAACGAGTTAATAATGACAGCGGCTGAGAAGCTTTGAGGGCAGGCTCATATTAAACATCAACACACGCAGCCCATGTTTCAATTTGGTATAGGTGAAGCCCTGGAGAAGCGAGGCATCACCTGAGGGAACATTAAAGATTCAGTGTGTACAGTGAGCGGAGAGCGGGCGTGCGTGGGTGCAAACTGGGGGCACTGGGGTCACTGTTCCTGTCTGCTCCCTCTTTTACATGCTGTTGTCTGCATGCATACTTTATGTTTTGTGTTTTTGCAGTAGAGGGAAAAGGGATCCACAAAGTCACGGTAATATGTATTCAGTAAGGTGTCGACCTTCGGGGGGGGGACGTGTTGACACATGCCCACGTAACCTTGGCAACCAGCAGTCGCTGCGGGTGCAGATGAAGCACGCTGTTGAGGCGAGCAATTACCCAGTTAGAGCCCTCCAATGAATCATCAAATGCAGGCACGTAAAGTTACATAAGCACACGCAGAAAGAGACAATTGCCCACACGTATGGTCACATGACAAGTTGAAAACTTAGGAGCTGGTGTACAAGACTTTAGGGAAATCCTGTGAGTCTATCAAATCCCGGGATCATGCTCTCACCTTTGCTGTGAAATTCTTCTTCTTTCCCCTACAAGCCTATTTTTTAAGCCTATTTTCAATATTGCTGCGTTCTCTTTTCCTCCTCTTCTTCTTACCTTCACTTTTCCTCTCTCCTCCCTAATCCACCCATCCTTCCCCATCTCCTCTCTCTCACACAGTGTGAGTACTGGCTAGGGCCCAGCGGGTTTTCTGAGAGGGGTATGACACACCACAGCAGTGCACACACACACAGGCAGTCACACACAGCTGTGATATGAGGTAGACATAGGGAGACAGAAAAACAGAAAGAACTGCATGCTGCGCAACTGCACACGCGTACACACACACACACACACACACTCGCACAGGCTGGCCATGCAGAGGGACTTAGCTACTGCTGCCGTGGCACAAACAGACATGCCTCACTGTTCGTATTCCTCATCCCTAATTATGTATTTCAATTTGTGTTACCTTTTTCTTTCATTTGTCTGGTTTGGGATGGTTGAAGCAGAAATGGAAAAGTTTACAGACAGAAACAGCAACGGCACTTTCAGTATTAAAAAGTTTGCAAATGGGTTTAAAAATGAAATCCAGTGTAACTGTTATGTTTAGAGCCACAGAGACAAGCGACGATATGTGTTTTAAGATAAAAACAAATTAATTGCAAATGTAGCTCCTCACAGGGTGAATTTCTGTGTACAGTTTGCTGTAACAGGACATTCACATCAGGAAAAAATTACTGTAGTTTATAAGAAAGTTCATTTTTGTCTGCCTTTTTGATAAATCTTTGGAGCGCTGTCTGAGGAGAATTTAGCCTCATTTTCCTGAGAGATAAAGGTGCTTGAAATATCATTTTAAAGCTTGGTATTCATGTCAGGACTGCTATTTTGAAAATGCATGACACAGTCTGTACCTGAATACCAAGGACGTAGGTGTTGGCAGTCACAGGGGACAGTGCAGTTAACTGCTTTGTTTTTGCCCTTGATGAAGGTAGAGAATATATGTTTAAATATAAAGGAGACAGACTTTCCACTGCAGAAGCTTTATAGGAGATAGCATCTTATCATAAATATCATGTTTATACATATATATATATATATATATATAGTCTTATCAAATCGCTTCTAATTTGAACCAATATTGAAGAGCCTATTAATAGGCCATCATCAAAATAGCTCAAATAGATGAAAAACAGGCTGCATCAAGTAAGGAAAACACTCGATGACACGAGAGCTCCACTAAAGTGACTTAACTTTTGAAAGAAAAGGAGTATAAATTAAAATCTTTATACAATGAGTGAACATCCTCAGTAAATCGGTTGTATTTGGAAAAACTGAAAACACTAACTAACTGAGAAAAAAAAAAAAGACAGGAAAGAGAATTGAATTGGCAATGTTCCAGCCTCCGAATTCAGGCCACGAAGAACTGCTGTGATCAAATCTTTCAGGGTGGATGGACTTAGAGAGCTGATGCAAAAAACGCCGTACATTTGTTAAAAATGTTATCATCATTATAATTTTTTACTAAACTTAAAAGTCCTTTGGCTTGTTCTTGTATTTGATGATGTTTGGATCATTCTTTAACAGAAAATATTTTTTGGTGTTTTTACATTGCAGTGGAATTTAATTTAAAGGGATAACTTTTCCTCGAGTGTGATCACAAATAATGCCAAACTATCTTGCCGTCTCAGAAAAGTTTTGACTGGTTGATTTTATACAGTGTTAAGCATTATTAGTAACTTCATCCCACTCCATGGCTCCCCAAATAATTTCTTTTTTTGATTCACCGACCCCATTTCCACTTTACCTAGGTGAATGTCTTAACTTACATCAAATTGTCTCCACTCGTTGTAGTTTTGAGAAATCATCCACTTGACAAACATGTCCGTTTTAAGCCAGTTCTGTGTAAATGCCCAACCATACAGACCTGGTTAAAATGAGGAAGTGACGGATTATCTAAAACCTTCATAGATATCATATTACACAGGTGATGAAACATCAAATGCTAAAATAGGATGAAGAGTTTTTGGTGAACACCATCCCATCGCTATATTTATTACACATAGCTTAATTGAACTATATTAAGATTTTCTTCAAAGGCAAGTGATTACATTATTGAAGTAATTTCTTCGTTGTTATCAAATGATTAGCAGAACATTGAATTCTATTCTTGTTTGCATGTGTTTATAGCTGCCCTGCATTTTTGGAAAAACATTGAATGAAAACAATGAAAAGCCTTTTAGCAAACACATGGGCTTCGTAATAAGAGGAACGGAGGATGAGATGGAGAAGCAGAAGAGAGAGGAGCTACTGTCAGATGTGCTCAACAGCCCTTTTCTATGTAAAGCCGGCTGTTTCTGCAGCTCCTCTCAATCTCCTCTATCCTCACCTGATCACCGTTGCCTCTCATATTTCTCATCGGCTCTTTGGCTCCCTTTCTCTGCTCCAAGCCACTCTGCCGCACTTACAAGACTCAGCAAAAGCGCTGCTATCATGTCAGCTCTCTTGCACACACTAAGAAGAAAAACATAAAAAATACATTGTTTACAACGGAAGACTTGTACAGACACACTCTATGTACATCCATACAAACATGCACACAGATAAATCCGCAGTGGTACTTAACACACTCATTTGCCTGTGAACAGAGACAAATATATGGGTAAGAGAGGCTTTTGGGGAACAAAAGTTAAAGATACTCAAATTTGGAGGAAATAAAAGCAAAAATAAGCAGGAAAAATAAGAACATTTATCTTTGTTGGGAGATTAATTGTGGTCTGATACATTGATACATAACAAATGGGGCTGGTATATTCTCATTTCCATCGTAGACCAAAACAAGCTTGCAGTATAATTTGAATCTATCCCTCTAAAGTCTAACCCCTTTTTATCAGTTTAATAGTGTCTGGCATCTAAGCTATTATTACTGAGTATGACTGTGTGTGGAACAAAGAACACAAGCGCCGACACAAACTGTTATCTGGTCTTCAAGCTTTTGCAACAGTGTGCCAAATACCACAGCAATAAAGCAAGTTGGAGTTAATTAAAACTGATTTCAGAAGACATGTTTGTTATCAAGTAAAAGATGTTCATGTTTTATGCTGGATTTAATGCCTCAGTCATTTGTCAGTACTGTATTAAATTATGATTGGTAGTCTCTGGAAGAGTTAGTGCAAGTTCTGGCTTTGGGATGAAGTGAAAAAAGGGGACAGGGGGCACTAGGACGTAGACAAAGGCCACTCATATCTGTTTCAGGGCCGTTTTGAAAAGCTGCTACGAGCATGTCCACCACAACAATATCGAGAGCAATTTCACTGTACAAAAAACTGCCTGTTCACGTCAAGTATGTGGACTGAAGACAGCTTGGCGACTTGGCTTCCCCGCGTTTCCTGTGTGGTCCACTCAAAGGGTTAAAGCCCAAAGTGAACTGAATTGTAAGAAGTTGGTTTCCAAGGGAAACTGTTCGCACCGTTCCAGCTGAGGCGGGACGAACCAACTACGTGACACAGAAGGGGTAGGGGTGAGATGACAAAATTAGGAGTTAATAGCTCCCCCTATTAACTAATACACAAATTAATTGTAATTTTGGGATATCAAAACTCAAATATAACACATTTACGACACTTTTTAAAAATCTTTTATATTTTGTAACATATAATCGTTATATTAACACTTCCATACACCCCTCCCGTACTGCCAGAGTGCCGAAGCTCCTGCCAAGTCGGTTTGAAAAGAGCAGACAAAGGCTTTGAGCCCAGGACGCCCCTCTCTGCCTCTCACTCTGCTCACAAAGCCAGTCTAACTCTGTCCTTTCTGCTTTTCTGTCATGGGGTCGTTTTTAAATAGGCGGCGTTAAGAGCGCTGGTTTTGTTTTTACTTTGTCATCCTGAAATGTACGACCGTCTGGATCCCCGATCGGCCGCCAGAGGAAGGCTTTTTCTGGGTATAATACAAGGAAGCGTCGTCTGAGAGAGGGAGAGAGGGGGAAGGATTGACGCTTTTTCCTCCTCCTTCCTCCTTTCGCCCCCTCTCCTCCTCTTTTTGGCGGATAGAGAGGCTGAGGCAGGCATGAATGCTTTTTTGGTTTCTTTTTAAAATACATCTGAATCCTGCGCAACCAGACCGGATCACGTGGCACTGGAGAGAGTTGGATCGATTTTGCACAGTGTGAGAGAACAGAAAGAGAAAGGCAAAACTCATTTCTTTTATTTTTATACTTCCGTGGATAACCGGGACAGTTGGTACTTTTAGAGTAATTGGAGGAGGTGTCAGAGTGGGTCCAGTTTCTTTAGCCTTGGAGGTGTGGAGTATTGGTTCTTATATGCCTGGGTTTTGAAAAACAATGGAGACGCACATTTCGTGCCTCTTCCCGGAAATTTTGGCCATGATTTTCAGTTATCTGGACGTGAGGGACAAAGGCAGGGTGGCCCAAGTGTGCATAGCTTGGAGAGATGCATCCTACCACAAGTCAGTGTGGAGGGGGGTTGAGGCCAAGTTGCACCTCCGCCGGGCGAATCCCTCCTTGTTCCCCAGCCTCCAGGCCAGGGGCATCCGGAGGGTCCAGATACTGTCGCTACGCCGCAGCCTCAGCTATGTCATCCAGGGAATGCCTAACATCGAGTCCCTCAATCTGTCCGGCTGCTACAACCTCACAGATAACGGGCTGGGTCATGCTTTCGTCCAGGAGATCCCGTCGCTGAGGGTGCTGAACCTCAGTCTGTGCAAGCAGATCACCGACTCCAGCCTGGGCAGGATTGCCCAGTATCTGAAGAACCTGGAGGTGCTGGAACTTGGCGGCTGCAGCAACATCACCAACACTGGGCTTCTCTTGATCGCGTGGGGCCTCCACAGACTCAAGAGCCTCAATCTGAGGTCCTGCAGGCATGTCTCAGATGTGGGGATCGGACATTTGGCCGGCATGACCCGAAGCGCCGCGGAGGGCTGCCTGAACCTGGAGTACCTGACTCTCCAGGACTGTCAGAAGCTGACGGACCTGTCACTCAAACACATATCCAAGGGTCTGGCCAAGCTGCGCGTGCTGAACCTGAGCTTCTGTGGGGGGATCTCGGACGCCGGGATGATCCACCTCTCCCACATGGGCTCCCTGTGGAGCCTCAACCTGCGCTCCTGTGACAACATCAGCGACACGGGCACCATGCACCTCGCCATGGGCACCCTCAGGCTCTCGGGACTTGACGTCTCCTTCTGTGACAAGATTGGAGACCAGACTCTGGCGTACATCGCCCAGGGGCTGTACCAGCTCAAGTCCCTGTCCCTGTGCTCCTGCCACATCTCTGACGATGGGATAAACCGCATGGTGAGGCAGATGCACGAGCTGAGGACCCTGAACATTGGACAGTGCGTGCGCATCACGGACAAAGGGCTGGAGCTCATAGCGGACCACCTCACCCAGCTGGTGGGCATTGACCTGTATGGATGTACCAAGATCACCAAAAGGGGACTGGAGAGGATCACGCAGCTCCCCTGCCTTAAAGTGTTGAACCTGGGACTCTGGCAGATGACAGAGAGTGAGAAAGTGAGGTGATTGGAAGTGTTTGTTTTGGGTGTGTGTGTGTGTGTGTGTGAGGGAGAGTGTTCATTTTCTTTTTGGATGGAGAGGGAACATGAGGAGCAGGAGGAGCGGGGGTGAATGGGTGCGGAGCTCTTTTCTTATTTAAAAAGAGAGAAATCCTCCCTGCTCCCTCCTGTGAAAGGTGAGCTTGTCCCTGTTGAGACGTTTTAATTTCCTTTCAGTTGGCCTTGAAGGATTAAATTAGCGTTAGGCATAACTTAATATTCGGCCTGATAGACATGATTGAAAACTTACTTTTGCTACGAGCTCTTAAAAAAACTCCTGTTAACAAATGTGTTGATCTTGTTTTGGGTTTTAATATTTCCTGTCGTGTGGCTCTGGACTGGAATAACTTTAGAGTGTTTTGTTTTTTCTTGTTTGGTTTTTTTTAATCAGGGGTTAATAATATATTTCACACCTAACACTTCCAGAAAATTCTGGAAGTCAAACTTTCATCCATCCAAACTCCCTTTTTTTTTATTGAAAGCAAAGAGAGGTTGTAAAACTTATGTGTGAGCCTTTATTTTTGCAATGAGTCTAGATCTGACGACCAATCCGCTACAGCCATCACGCCTAGAAACATTTGGCTACCTCGTATGTGGTTATTTTCAAAGGGTGTATACTGTTATAAAAAAGAGAAAAAGGAAAGCAGAGAATGAGAGACTGGGAGAAAATGTGCCTAAAGGGACTGTGTCTGCCCCCTCCCCCAACCCTCCATAGCCTCCCTCCCTCCCTCTTCCATGAGCAGAGTAGCAGAAAGGAGACCAGTGCACAATCTAACTACCTTTGTTAATTTACCCCCGTAAACAGCAACAATTTCCAAGAGAGAGCCGCGAAAGAGGCCATCGCTTTATGCAAAATTCACAAGACCCGCCAGCATGCAAGCGCCCCTTTTTTCATAGTTTCCTTCATTCTTAAAGAAATGAAGACCAACTTTAAATGCTCTCTTGACCAATTAAAAGGAGACAAGCTTACAAGCTCAGCCCTGGCAGAAATACCTATAGGAATTCTATAAAGACAGAGATATAGAGGAATGTTGTAGCACACTTAAAAAGGTATGAAACTCTGTTATTTAACATGTACGTCCTTATAGGATTGTCAGGCTGTAGGTATTTTTGTAAGGGATGCTAATGGAGATAAATGTCAGTGAACGTTGTTCAGAGTACTTCAAATTGAAGTGATTTCTATGTCTTACCCTTTATTGATTGAAACGAATCAGGGTTTGTCTCATGGTTTTATTTTCCCACGTTAATAGTGACACATTCATTTTCATGTTCTTCTCACCGGTGCAGAGTGAGGAGAGCAGGGGTATCTTTTTCCTCCCCATCCTTCACCCCCTTCTTCCCTGAATAAAAACACCCCCGAATCCATTTTGAGACATGCTTAGAATAAGGAGCAATCGATTATTTGTCTTTCTCTCCTCCGTCTCGGGTTACAACAAGCGGAATGCGTCTCTTTTTCGCTCTCTCCTCATCTCTGTCCTTTCACACACACACACAAATGTAGGCTGTACACACATGCACACGTGCACACTGACGCCAGTGTGTGCGCATTTTAATGTAATGCAATGACCTGCTAGAAAATGAATATACGGATGTGCGTCCTGCTGAAAAAGCTGTGTGTGTTTGACAATAAGATGTACTGTATATTATGTGTTTGTAAAGAAAAAATGCAGAATCCCAAATTAAATTGTTTTATATTCTTACGGTCGAAACAATTAAAGATATTTATATAATGAACGAAACAGCGGTGTGGATTACTTGTGTGTAGGTGTTCTCACTATGCAGTCTTTTTTCCCTGAAACAGGATTGTAAGAAAGAGCAGGTTCTACCAGACAGAACTGTCCCACAATGATCTGTTTCATAATCAAACTTACTTATTACATTATAGTCTGTTATTTCAATGCATTATCCCTAATAGCCACCCACACATTTTGTGGCCATTGTCCCTGATCAGTTCAGTCTTGCTTCTCAAAAGGGCTGAAAAAAATCCCTTTTGTTGTTTTATTATTTATGAGGAGACTCAAAATGGATGCTTGCTGTCTTGATTTGGCTGCAGTGCCTGTGTAATTAATTATCGCCATGGCTTTTATTATAGCAAACTGTTCTACCCTGCTGATTATTTTAATTGTCAACGTCTCCTCTCCTTCCCCACACAGAACCGAACGGTGCTCAGCTCAGACAGAGGGAGCATGTTGGGCTTCACAGTGAGGTCTTCGGGGTTTTAAATTGGAAGGTGGCTCAGGTTGACCTGCTGATCTCAGAGGGGTTTAAATGGAGCATTTCTTGTTGCGCTTTACTTCACATATGCAGAGTAATGAGATCTCTGTTAGTTAGGGTGCATTTCCCCTTTCTGCTTTCCATCAGGACGTGTCCTGTGTGTGAAGTGTTACACCACACACAGAGACACACACACACACACACAGCTCACTGAAAAATTGCCAGGCCGGTCAGTAACTGCTGTCAGTTTTAAGAAGTTAGGAAGGCAGATATTTTGCTGTTTTTTTCTCCATTTCTTTCCCTTTTTTCTCCTCTTGTTCAGTCACGCATACCAGATCCCTAGAGCAGGCAGAACACCCCCCTCCCTTTCCCTCCCCTCCTCTGTTTCTTGCCCCCCTTCTGCAAAGCACACACACACATGCACACACACTCCTCCTTTTAGCATTCCACACCATCATCCAAAGCATTTAAGCATTCTCTCCCTCCTGACTCTCTGTCCATGGGGATTTGGGGATAAAGGCCAGCAAGAGGGATTGTTGACCACAGGGACTGAAGACACACACACACACACACACACAGACACACACACACACGCAATGCCAGTGTTTGCTGTTTCTTAAGTTTGCTTTAGCTGGCCTTTGGTCTTGTGCAACAGCACTGCAATGAGCGCACACGGCAGCGTAAAAGACTTGTCACTGTGTTGTTCTGGAAACCTCAAAAGTACATATGAGTTTGCTGTTGTGTGAGTTTGTATTTTATCTTTACAGTTGTGACAATTTTCATTTCGTGCCTGATAATTATCTGAACATTGCATCATAGTTGAGTCTGGTGATGGCCTGCTGGTACGGGCACCCTGAGAAATAGAAAAAAGTGGATCTGCTTTAATACGGCCTAAATTAATGGATTCAATGGAATGAGGGGGGAGATGCAAAACATCTGATTGTTTCTTTATTATTTGACATTTGGGGTGTAGACTTTTTCCCAACAAATGCAAGTCATTTTGGGTGTTGCCACAGAACGGTTTGCCGGCTGAAATGTTGACAGACGAAGATACAATCAGCTGCATTCAAATGATAATGTGATACTTTATTAATCCCCACAGGGAGAATCTCTTTTTTTGTCTGCAACCCTCCTGAATGAGGCCAGAGGTCAGGCTCTTCTGCAGAGCACCACTGGCAGAGCAGTTGGGGAGTTTATGTCTTGCTCAAGGACACATCAGCAGGGTGGAAGTCGTCCAGGGTCAGGGTTTACCTCCTTTTACCCAGCAGTGGAAGCACCAGACTTAGGTTCTTGGTCATGACTCGGGACTTGAGGAAAAAGATTGGGATTCACTTATGACTTGCAAAACAATGGCTTGGTCCCACCTCTGATAATTAGCAGTAAAATCTAGAATACAGACACTGAATTCTGTGTTGAAGTTTTCCTGCCGAGTGCTCAGCACTGAGACGTCAGATTGATCATTTCATTGTGCGCAGCTTAAGTGCACTTTGCATTGAATGAAAAAGGATTGGTGAGACCAGTCTTTTCACAGCCAACAAGGTAAATATCACTGCAGCTCACTCAAAGTCAAGGCCAAAACTCCAAAGCAACATCAGATCTACGATAAGCTCTAAAAGATATTTAAAATTGAACACATCCATATTCTCCTCTAAAGCACAATTTTCCTTTTCCCTTTTCCTTAAGCAAATCAACATATTTAAAACAAGTCTCAAAGTCATTTTTGTCAATTGTAGTCAAGCATTTTGTTTGAAATATTTTACATTTAAAAATCTCACAAAACAGTTAAACATTTTTTTTTGCTATGACCTTGATATAAATTGAAACTGTAAAATGCTCTATGTACCCTCCGTCAAACTGGACATAGAAAAAACAAAACAAAAAAACAAGACAGCCCACACATCTGGCTGTTGTTAGCGCTGGGGATGAAAACAGTGAGTCTTGCATTCCCATGTCAAATGTCTGTCAGTATTCGTGGGTATTTATCAGCTCCAGCGCTGATCTGCTCTGATATTGTGCTCTGAGCAGGAGGATAGAGCACAATTAGTTTTTTCTTTATTTTACGCAGGAGCACCAGCCTGCAGACAGAAAGAGATGGGATGATCTGAACGGCAGCAGGTGATGAGTCCAACAGGGACTCATGGAGTCAGCTTAACAGAATACACTTAGCTATTTTTCTTACAGTCATGTTTATCACCAATAGTGTTCCACAACACTCCGTAGGGTATAACGTACTGCTGTCCCAAATTTCTGTAGTAATTTACTGTTTTATTGTTTGGAAGAAATACAAATTAATGGAAGCAGCCCTCTGACCACTGACAGCAAACTGTTGAATGTGCTGTATTAGCAGACTCAAACACATTTACACAACTTAATGTATTTGCTCATTTTGAAATGCAAACTTAAGAGTGTCTGCAACAAACTGTAACAAAAAGGGTCTGCCTAAAGGATCTGAAGCTCATCCTGTGTGTAAGAATCATGCCTCCCCCAAAAAGCTTCACAGTTGCTTATCTACAGAGATGAGAAAAAGAAATGTCATGTCTAGCACAGACAGTTCGACTTAGACAGCAAAAAAATCCAGTTGACATTACATAATGTCAACCCACATAACAAAATGATCCAATGGGGAGGTTTCCTGCTCGTTGGATCTGAAAATTTGGCAGCTCCCTCCCGAACGAGCCCTGGCTATTTAGGACAGGTATTCAGTTAAAAACAGAAGGCTTTGCTGTCCCAAAAAGCGTTGTCTGCTCCGATTAGTCAGCTCTATGGACCCGATGAGCCACCAGCAACAAATTCCACATCTGCTCTGATGATATTTAAAATTCAAGAGTCCCTCATTGGTCCCAGACAGTAGAGCCCAGAGGGCTGAAGTGGGACTGGGATCCTGTTGTCGCAGCAGGTCCCAGTGTGAGACCGGCTCCAGCACTTAGGTAGCTTAAACCACAACAATGGAGTCGAAGAACGACGTTGAAAGGAAGATTAAAAAAGGACTAACAGCCAAATGTGGAACTGGGATAGACTCAGATTTGAACGTTTGTTTCAGTTATAAACATGTTAAACGCAAGAAGGCGAAATGAATCAATTCCCCATAGTTACCTTACATTACATTAAAAAATAAATATAAATAAATAAATAAATAAAAAATTACATTATTTTTCACCGAACAGAATATTTATTCCTGGACCTCGTTTTGCATGGTGCTCATAACAGGAGACTGTCCTTATGAGGTGCATTCATGAAACATGAAAAACAGTCTTTTTTGCAATTCTAGAACTGAATCTTTGCTTTTCTTTGAATATGTCTAATGATTTTGGCAAAAGCCGTTACTGGCAGGACTTCGCAAATCTCATTTCTCCAGCTAGACATATCAATTTGTGCCAGCATGTTTAATTTGGATGTTGGGTGCTGGTATGTTTCACTGTCAGAAGAAAAAAGTCACATGACTTTGTACCGGCTTCATTCTTCCTTAACCTGGGTACAATGTCCAGTATGAGTGATTTGTATTCCCACACGTTTTAAACAGAGTCCCATCCTATAGCTTTTACCTCTACTCCTATTCTGTTTGCTAGGCTAACAGACTTGGATACATCCCTTTAAAACAGCAGCAGATAAACAAAATGAACAGAATCTTCTTCAATTAATTGTCAGTACACATCATAAAGAGAAGTGTACAACTGGATGCTGAAAGGTGCTTTTTCTTAGCTCCTCTTTGCTGTGTGTCTGAATACGACTGCTGGTTGGGAGAACCACTCCCGTTATAAACTTTAAGAGTTGAATTGTTTAACTCTTTTCGAGAAAATTTTCAAGAACTGGTTTTAGCCTCTTTGCAGCAAGACTCAAAGCATGAACCAAATGGTTTGATCATACGAGTATATCTTTGTTGTGGTGTGATTCTCTTTTCAAACCTGTCGATCCAGATGTTTGTGTGACTGACAGCACCAGGAGATGATAATTCAATAACTTTGCAGCTAAATTACACTGGGACCCTCATCTCTCCTGCATATAGGTCGCTGACAGAACCTTTTCATGTACAAGAGCCACATTTGCTTTTGAACTCTGGTTTGTGTGAGAGTATGCAGTTGTAAAGTTGTAAAAGTTGAACTGTGACTCGTCACGTTGTGCTTTGAGCCACATTTCCTGTCAGACAGAGAGTAACAGTATTATAAATGTGTGCAAGTGTGTTTTACTGCTGTCATTAAAGGAATATTTCTCCATTAAAAGGGGAACTGGGTTCTTCACAACAAAGCAGCTCTGGTATTAGCAGCAGAGTGTTACTGCCCTCCCCCACATGCTGCAACAGCTCCCTGTCCATTTCTCTGCTCTGCTCCTTCGTCTGTCTGTTTTCCTGGACTGTTTTTCTCTTCCTCTGTCTGTCTTTTGGTCTTTTTTCTTTTCAACTAATACCATACGAATTGATCTTTTCCCTCCCGACTTTACTGCTACTTGTTTACTGCCTGATCTTATTCTGCATCTTTTACCTTATCTTGTCTCTTTCCTCTTTTGACTTTATTTTTCTCTACTTTTTGAAAACCCTTCCTGTTCTCATATATCTCTCCTCTTTCTTCCTCACCGAACGACTACTCTCCATTTCTTTATCACCCCTCCGCCTTCTCTCCCTCATTTCCCATCTCTGCGGCACCTGGTGTTGGGGTGTCGCTGAGGTACAGTAGACGGCTCTTTGAAGTCTCAGGGGCCCTCGGGGGTTTTGTGTGTGTGTGTCCATGTGGATCAGGAAACTTTTTCTCCTCCCTCTAAAGAAAAAAAAATCTGCATCTCTAGTCTAGAATACTTGGCACTGCTTTTAATTTAGGCTTCTCTAATGGAGAAACAACATTCCTCATGAAAGTGTGTTTGCTTTTCAGCATTGGTCAACATTTCAAAGTTTTCTCAAATTAGAAAGAAGTATTTAAGGTAGTATTCTATCTTAAGAAACTCTGATAGACTGTAAAACTTGAGTCTACATAGGCACTGTTCTACAAATGCAAAGATGTAATCCTTGGCCACCGTATTTTGTTCAGGAAATATTTGATTTGATTTTGAATTAACATTTTAACAGGGTTGAAAATGTGAATTTTAGTAGCGGATTCAGGAATAGTAGGTTGGGAGTACTGTTCTGAAACCTGAATTTGCCGACCACTTCAATAGGTACACCTATATAAAAAAAACCTGCAATCCCATTCAAATGCTCTGCCATTAATTCTGCCTTCAAATATTCTCCACTGTCAGAATACCTCCTTGAAACACTATAATTACACTAAATGTTCATTATTGAGGTTATAACCTGTATCACTTCAACAGACCTTTGGTTTTATGTAAAAGTGCTTTGAATGCTCAGTCCCACCCACATGAAGAAATGACAGCACCAAAGCAGCATAATGTTAATAATTTCAGGTTACACTGGGTGAAGGGTTAAAGCGGGCATACAAGAGGGGGAGGACAAGAGGAAAAGTAGCACCTTTGTCTTAAAATCAGCTATAGTTAGCACTCAACCTGCAGGAAGGGAGAGGGAGAGGATGGTCTGCCAGAAAAAGAACGACAGGAAATTGTGGTAAAAGAAAAAAAATAGAAAAAGGGAAAGGAGGACAAAATAAAGTTGGTGAGAAAGAAGGAGAGGGGGAGAGGAATTTGTGAGTCACTGTTTAACTGTGGGCTGCAAGAAGTCAGCTAGCCATGTTAAAATATTGTCTGGGTACACTCACAACCACACACCAAACCCTTCCAAAAAGCAAAACTTTACCCAAAGTTCAACAATAACTGGAATGACACATCACATTTTTATACACGCACACCTACACACCTCTCTTGAACGTTTCTCTTAAGGGAAGCACACCCAAAATGTCAAACTTTTAGAGCAAGACCAGGAAGAGGGGAATTGTCATACATAAAACTAGTTATTTATCTATAAGAACAATCCTGGAAACATCTAACAAAACTCCCCTCCGCAACTTGTATTTCTTTTCACAGGCTTATCACAACATGAATGATTTGGTACAAAACTGTTTTAAAATGTAAGGCAGGGAAGTATGTGGACAACAAATGAGGTAGAAAGCGAGCCATTGGCACAAATACAGGAAAACTTCAGTCCAGGCAAAATCTAGTTGTCTGACGACAAATGAAACCTTAACAGTGTATTACAAGATCAAAGAAACAAAGAAAAACAGCTATTGCTAACATTTGGGATGCTGGACCAGGGCAATATTACTATTGTTTATTCATGTAAATGAATTATTCGATCACATGTAATTATTAGTCTTTATTTAGACCTTTTCTCCCAAGTTTATCTACAACTTATACAGTACTACGCAAAATCTTGAGATACTTCTAGTTTAATGTGCAGTTAGCTTCCAAGGAGCCAGACTTCCTTTTAATTTACCAAATGACACAAAAAGTGGACTGAGAATCATGGTCAACAGGACTGATGGAGGGATGAATCCTCCCCAGAGCCAAGACCTCAACATTATTGGAGCAGAGTGGGATCATATGACAGAGTACAAAAGGCAGCCCACATCCAAAGAAGCCACCCCCCACCCTCCCCCTCCCAAATTTGGAGTGTACTATAATTCCATTAGAATTAGTGAATATAAAAAAACTGCTATGCCTATTTTCCATTTATACAGCAATAGTAATGGGGTACGTCAGCAAAACTAGAGAAAGATAGATCTTATAGACGACAGGAGAGATCAACACACTAAATCTTTCATTTGCAACCATAAGACTCTGCTTCATTTACAATCAAAACGTGGATGTTGTTTCTGAATCTTTTATGATAGCTCGGGCACGCACAACAGGAGACTGAGAATTTGGTAGCAGGTGATGCTGACATCTGCTCCTGATTCCTGCTTCCTACAGTACCTAGCAGAGGAAAGGCAAAAAAGGGAAGACGGACAGAGAAAGGGGGAAAGAGTAGAGTGACACGTGGATTTTTTTGTTTTACTTGTCTTGATGTGGAATCACGTGCAGCCCTGGCAGAAATGTGACAGAAACCTGCGATGTCAAAAACCAACAAGCACGCACACATTCTAATTTGTCAGGTAAGACGATGATTTGGTAGCGTGGGAGGTGCTGTGTGCTTGTGTGTGCTTGTCTTCCAGCGCACGCGCGAGTGAAAGTGTGTGTGCATAATGCATGTGCAAGGCACCTTGTGTAGGTGCTTCTGCTGGCTCTCTCTGTCAGCTGAGCTTGTCATTCAAGCATCAATAAACAGAAACTTTTCTTGCTTTATTTTGTTCAAAATTTGTCATGTTCCTCTCAAACAAGGGAAATGGGTTGGAGGAGTAGCAAAAAACTGCAGCAGCGGATTTATCAAGTGACAAAAAAACAAAAACAACACAAAGAAACCGAGAATATTTCATCCTGTTAACAAGAGTTACATCGACTGGAGCTATTAGATTGCAACACAGAGGTGCAGAGAAAAAAGTTCAAGAACTGTTGGACTAGCTGTATCTACCAAAAATCATTTCAAGCTTTCAGAGACAAACAAATGATAGACATTATATATTAATGTGTGTCATTGTGGGAGGAACAGTCCGATCCCTGAACATGATATAAACAATCAGTTCATGCATGTTCACAGACAATTCTAACATGTTTTTGGATAGTGGGATGAAGATGGAGTATCCACGCAAATACAGGGAGACTCCAGATTCAAACCCCACACAGAAATGTCCTGGTTCTCCTGGGGACTCGAACCAGGAACCCTCTTTTTGACAGCAGCGGTGCAAACCACAACAGCATTATGCCGCCCTGAGTACTAAACAGAATTTTTTTTTAAAAAGAAATTGTAACTCAAGAAAAGTTGTTGACTACAGACACAAATAAATTAAAGCTTAGCAATAGGGGTATTACGATGAACCGATATGAATCGAAACAAGATTATAGCATTTTTAGACTCTATCAAAGTGTTTTGCTACATATGCTGTAAAGAGTCGAAACAACATTTCCTCCACAGCATCTGAGAGGACACTGTGCTGCATACAAACAGCATATCATCAGGCCCAACCACCAGATGTCCTAGTCTGATACAGCTGCCAAAGGATGTTGGCTGTGAGTGAACACAAATTCAACATGTCCAAAAATCAACCCTTGGATGTCAGTCAGCAGAAGTCCTAGTTTGAGGCAAAACTATCCGGTGGTTTCAGCTGGGCACCTGCACAAAAACAGCTCCTCCCTAACTGTGCAGGGGTAACAGTCCATTCTTTGGAGACACGTTAAACTCTCTAGAGTGCATCCCTTAGGAAAAGGATTTGTACAGCATCAGAATTATACGACCAAATGCACCTCAAAGCTTTTAGGAACTGCTTGAAGGCCTCAGAAGATCAGGAGCTGCAGGCTGTCATGAACAGTCATCCATAGTCACCTGACCTGAGCCTCACAGAACATTTATTGAGGCAATAAAACACTGAGAAAAACGCACTGAGGGAAAACCCTCAAATCCCACATATCTTTTTAAAACATGCTGGGGTGACATTGGTTGTTAGATTTGGAATGAAATTGGTGGATTCTATGCAGTTAAAGTGCTACTTTTTTTTTTTAATGCTGCAAGACAACCTAAACAATATCAAGCACAGGTGATCCATCACAAGCAGCTTCTTAAAAATCGACCTGACCAGGTCTAAGCTGCCTTTAACCGAACAAAAGAAAGAATCACTTATTGTTTAATCCCATTAACCCAGAAAGTGGACATTCAAACCACAAGAAAATCTACATCAAACAGTTATTTAATATTCTGAGTATAAAGGCATTATTGCGACAGAGTGGCACTCTTATCGCCCTCTAAGTGAATTACAGTTAATTTGCATGTTGAGTGAATTCAACTCAAAGTGCTCAGACCCAGAGTGCAGCATGTCTGCTGATAACAAGCCTGCATTTTCTGAATTTGGCAAAAGATCTATTCGCAATTTTTTTCTTACTGGTTCATATGTATGCAGACATAATTTTATTACAGAATTTTTAGGTTTTACTGAGTGTGAAAGTGTCAAAGGGCTATAGGGTTTTTAAATTTTAAGAGTCCACGGACACATCTGTGTGTTTGATATGCTATTAAACATGCCTTTTTATCTTAACTTTGATTATCTATCTAGTACATTTCCATGATTTTGCATGTTGTGCAAGTTTCAAGTTATTCTTTAATTCAATTTTCCAGTGGTTCACAAATTCAGATGAAACTCAAATGGGGTCTGGAGTAAGTCGCAGCTGCTATTGGGTTAGAGACAGGATACATTCTGGATGGATTGCCCGTCCATCCAGGGAGCACACAGAGACACACACTCATGCAGACTCACACTTCAGGACTATTTAGATCTAACAAATGACCTAAGATGCAAGTCTTTAGACAGTAGGAAAAAGCTGTGTACCTGGAGAGAGCTCATGCAACTCCCCACAGAATGTCCCTCAGCTGGGATTCAAACCAGGAACCCTCATGCTGTGAGGCGGCGGTGATTCACAGAGCAGTCCCTTTTAAAAGATTTGTTTCAAAACTTGAACTGACCTTCAGGACAACTCACAGAGGGGCATCGGAAGCAAGCTCTGCTTCGATACATAGAAGAAATCCAAGTAAAGCAAGTAGTTTTGACACAAGCGTCCTGACTGTCTGGTCTGTACGGTGCACTGCTATGACATACATCATCCCAGCCTCAAGGGTGGGAAAAAGAAAAACAGTGAGATAATTAGTGTGTTTGTGTGAGAAAGAAACTAAACAAATAGAGAAAAAGAGTAAGAATAAGACACATGAGCAGGAGCCAGAGAAAATAAAGAGAGACACTGAGGGTGGAATACAAAGAAGGGCTCTGAGAGTGTGTGTGTGTACACCAGGTGTGTATCTGCCATCCCCAAGGTCCTTCTAGCTGTCTTCTCCTATTGATTAGTTCATATTGATCTGGCTTGGCACATACACTCTGACTGACACACACGCACGCACGCACACACGCACGCACGCGCGCGCACACACACACACACACACACACACACACACACACACACACACACACAGTTTCACTTGATTTAGCTAGGCTATGACACAGGGGACATAAGGATACATTGTTAAAGCACATGCAAAGATGCACACACATCCACGCAAAGAATCCTATCATTTTGCCTGTTAAAAGGCCAACCATCTTCTCCCTGACACACACGCATGCACATGCATGCTTATCAAACAGCGAACATGCCGCCTGTTTGCTTGTGTGCTCTGGCTGTCTGGCAGGAGGAACAGCGAGTGTGTAGGAGACAGACTGTCTGTAGAACTCGAGTCTTGTGCAAACCTGATAAATCTTGTTTTCTTGGAAATAGTTTTCTTAAATAAAATGACATATGGAACAATATATCCTTCAGAGATCTTAAGAGATTTGAAAGAATCCTGGATTAAATTATCGTTGATCCAACAATGGATTGTGTTGGCATTGGGCACAATGGCAGGCAGACTGGTACAGAAATATCACAGTACTCTGCTGTCGCCTTCTCTTAAAGCATTTATAATAAACTGTCACACAGTCTTTCTGTCTCTCTTCATATAACTTGTGTTAGTTAACATTTGCATTCAATCATTTAGCTGATGCTATGATCCAAAGTGCTTTACAAAGGAGGAACAACACTCAAGCTTAAGTACTGTAGGAGGGCCAGGCTAAGCCAAGTATTACATTTATATATAGTTTAAAGGGCAAGTGAAAAAGGCAAAAGGCTTTAAAGTAAGCCTGATTCTAGGTGTTGAAGGTGTTAGACAGGATGTTCTCAGAAAAGATGAGATCTTTAAAGGTGGAGAGAGATACCCCTGCTGTGATATTTTACAGCATTTTGTAGTTTGATCCATCATGATACAACTACAAGAGGCTCCCTGTTTGAAGGGATGACAACACAACAATATTCTTCAGATGAATGAAGTCAACTGTAGTGCTAATGCATTAGCTTGGCTGCCGGCATTAGCCATATCTCTCCTTGGGAAGGAAAATGATACAATAAATATGTTTAACGTACAATCAGGAAAAGGAATCATGATGTGGGACATCAAAAGCAAGTAAGTAAAAATCCTCCCTAATCCTTGGCTAAAGGAAATGCACCATCATGATGACTAAAATGATCTATGTTTGAATAAGACATCAGTTGATTATTTTCATATTTCAGAGCAGAAAGCTCCTCAATGGTGTTTTTTGCATTGAGGGTGCTCAGTTCATGTGGTAACTGTTTGCTAACAAGTAAGCCACACTTTTGTTACTATTGTATTTGCAGTTTGTCTATCTGTGACCAGGGAAACTATTCACTACTGAGACTTGTTTTGCCACATGACATTCTTAAGGTTTTGAATCCAACGACAGTTTCATCATGAGAAAAAACAGGCAATCGCTGTCAAACACAGTCAACAGATGCAGCCCTAGCCCAAAGGCAGCAGCTTACAGCAGTAGGTCTGGGACTGGAGGGTCAACAGGGCCGCACCTCAGGCTGGCTCGGCAAGAAAAAGGTGAGGTGACTTAGTAATGCTCTTCTATCTTTCAAATATAAGGAGAAGAAAAATCTAGCCAGGTCAAGGTGCCCTTGAGCAAAACATCTCACCTCCAACTGCTCCTGGGCAGCTGCAGAAGAGTGTGTTTGTTCAGGGCTGCTCCCAGTGTGACTGGGAGGGTGTGTGTGTGTGTGTGTGTAGGTGAAGCGGATCAAGGCAGATGAAAAAAGTGTGTGCTTGTTTCATCTGCACATATAATGAAGGCGGGAAGAGGGGAAAATCTGATAAAACACGGAACACTGCTTGTCAACAACCCATTAATGAAAACTTATTGACATGATAGAAGATATCCATGACGGGACTGTGGGCAGACACCTTCTGCATATAAAGAGGAAAACTCTCAGTAATATAAAAGAACAGATAGCTTTTTTTATTTGTCTTTCATAGGGGGCTCTACATTATTTAGATGAACTCTTTGCCTGGAAATCAGAAGAAATGTTACAATCTGCCCCTCCCTTAAGTCTTCTGTGGAAATGCAGACACACACCGTCAGTAAATACGATACATGTGCAGCTACACAAATACCTGCACCCACAGAGACAGACACACTCTGCCTTCTGCTGCTGTGATGGCTCCGAGCTGTCAAAACATCCTTGCTTTCTCTGCCTCTCTTTCACAAAAGCAGCTTGACTGAGCTTGTCTATGCAGGTTCACGGAGACTGCTGTCTGTCCAACCTCATTCTTTGCCTTTCTCCTCCCTTTTCCCTCCAAGTCTCAGACTCTGCTTAAACAAAGCTGGATTTAGCCTCTCGATATGCATCTGGTTGACGGTACGAATACACTGACCTCTGTTATTTTTATTTATTATTTTTCATTGTGTGTGAGCATTAAATACTGGTACAGCAATTTAAATGCTCAAACCATCATTAAAATTATCTTCAGACTTCATTCAATTATATGCGCTTTGGATGACAAGGTTTCATCCAAAAACAGGTTAATAAAAACTGCTATGTTTTTTAGGGGGTATACTGGAATTCAGGGTTCATTTTTACTTGTGCAGCTGTTGCATTGATCTAAAAAAACTGAAACAAATTGGGACAGTAACGCAGAATTTGAGACTAAAGTTAGGTTTCAGTCACATACAGCCCTCAGTAGCATCATTACATACTTTTTCTGTGTAAAAAACTGGTTGTATTTAACAGTTGATTTAATCCACAGAGAAGTTTCACTACCAAGATGTCTTTTGAAGTTTTCTGTCAGGAATATGCAGTTTGTCTGAGGCTGTATTTTAAGCAAGATAATGCTTCAATAATCTTAAATTGGCAAAATCAAGCCAGTTTTAGTACCTAAACCATATGCAAATCACATTAACACTATTTGACTGCACTGTCCAAAGAGGCATGCGAGAGATGCAAGAACAAAGAAACCCAGAACATTTTGAAATTGTCTCCATGTTTGTATATGTAGTACTGACATCTAAGCACAGATGAATACCCTGTGAAATATATTTGTCGATTACAATTCTGCAACTAATTTTACAGCCAGGTCCTGGTTTCTGTGAATTCTACAGTGTAGTCTTCAAGTCTGACATAGACAATTTTCTACTGTTTTGTGCATGTGTGAACAATGTGCACAAAATGTCCATGTGAGCGGGTCACGTGCAAAAACAGCTGAAGAAAAGAAAACAGTCAAGTTGCCTAAACAAGGTGTCCAGAACAAACTTCTCATTACTTCTTCCACCTTTGCTCTTAGGCCTTCAAACTAAATTTCTTGCTAGGCAAAATAGCACTTGAATATTTGCAGAAATGTCAAATTGGAATGTTTCACTCTGGAAAATGGTCGTGCAGTGACATGGAGGTTTGCCAGAGTATCTCATTTTTAACAGACTTGACTGTGGTAAAATACCCGACACATGCAGGGCTAGTAACCCACAGCTGGCAAACTGAATTTACTGAAGAAGGAAACATACCATTACATAACACACATATTACATAAAAAATTAAAGTTGAGAGTGCAGACTACGTATACTTCCCTCTTATATGTGAAATAACCTACTTGGGTCTTCTGTCTAAAGTGGCCTCTGTTCATTTCCACGCTCACTTTTATGTGCAGACACAATCAGGCACACACACATATGCACATGTACACAAGTGCTGTGTTTGGCCTGCAGGGTTTGCACAGCAGGGAGGAATCAACCGTATGGCAGACATGTGGATGAGCCAAATCTGGCTTGTACACATGGTCTGTGGCTGTGTTGCCCTGTGTTTTTTGTGTGCGTGTGCATTTAGCTGAAGGCAGCCTGCACTTAAATATATATCAGGGGCAGTGGTTGCCTAAAGGTGAAAGCTGTGTGGTTTTCCTGGAAGGTCACGGAACAACTGACTGAAAACCACTCTCCACTCCATCGCCTGCTGCTATAACTCTGCCCTTGAGCAAGGCACTTAAGCTGCTACTGCTACATAAGAGCATTGCTATAATGTCACGGTAATAACAAATAGAAATCACTGCTATGCAAAGAAGCAGGACCAGTTCCTTTACATGTAGTACTATAAATATGCATTGTTATTCTGCTAATTACACATCATCTACAGAAATGTGCAAGTAGATGTGGGCTCATGATAGAAGTACCAAATTGATGTCAAAAAGCAAAAATCAGAACAATTCAAAATCAGTACAATCTCACAGAGAAATCAAATAAAGGGTTTTAGAACTAGCTGTGAACTGTAGACAGCCTAGGTTACAGTTGATTTTTTATTTTCTTCAAAACATGTATGGTATAACATGAACTTTCACAATATTTGTAACAAATACTACTATCTAATACTTTATTACATTTTACACACATGCATGTGTCTATCATTAAGATGCACACCTTATAGATTCCTTGCACTGTCTGCTTGCGAAATATAGCTAGAAATCCTGCCACCACTGAACAATGAGCACAAACTACCATGGGCAGTTTTCATGCATTTTGGATGTGTGAAGAGTTTCTTTTTACATACATTTTCACGTCAATAAACGCTCCTTGCAAAATAATTGTACATGTAATTCCGTGAATTGTGTGTGCTTTGTGAATAGTGGCTGCCTGCATGTGTTGGGTTCATATGTGTGGGAGCATCTTGGCTTCTGGTTGTTTTGAGTGCATGAAAATAATTTATTCCTGTTTCACTTACTGTGTATGCATGTGTGTTTGCATACACAGAATCTTTATGTCTTGCACGCATGCTCTGATGAATACTCTCTGTTAACAAGCATAGCCAAAGGCTGCACTATATTCCATTCTCCCTCCCGTTCTCTTCTCTTCCAAACTTTTTCCTTTTTACCTTTCCAGCCTTCTTCTTCACGCTCAGTTCTTTCGTCTCTGCTCGATTGCTTCTCTGACCTTCCTAAAAAGCTTTGAAAATCTTCTTTATGCATGCGTGTGTGTGTGTAGGACGGCTTTTAAAATGCATATATTCTATAAGAGGGAGGAGGAAACAGAGCGTGTTGAAAAGAAAAATACAGCCTCTGTGTGTGTTGTGTCAGTTGACTTGACATCTGATCTTGCTGAGTATGGTAAAGAAGAAAGTGCTGAAAGTACGCTGTGTGTGGTGTGTGGTGTGTGTGCGTGTGTCGGGGGGAGTCCCGTATGTGTGTGTGGGTTTTGTGGCGTGTATGTGTCCTCGTTTCTATGTGGGTGGTGAGAGGAGGGAGTACTTGTTTGTGTGAGTGAATTTAGTCTAATGTCAGCATGCCAGCGTGTGCATGTGCGCCGAGCAGGAGGAAAAGAAGAAAAGAGGGAGAGGCAGTCGGTGGAAGTGATGCTGAGAGATGGATGGCAGAGAGGATGATGAGGGAGTGGACAAGGCGAGGGAAAACCAAGCTCGAGATTTTTTAAATGAAAATGATTGCAAAGAAAAGATCAAGATGGAAGAATTTTTAAAGAGACACTTCCAAGTCGTTGTTTACTTTCTTCTCTGTTATACCAAATGAGGTCCTAAAGTTTTTGTCAAAGGTATAAATGTTGTATGAACTGTGTAATTTATGAATGAATGTCATATGTGTGGGTTTTGTGGCGTGTATGTGTCCTCGATGCTCCTTCTCTCCCTCTTTTTAACAATAAGCTATTTCTCCAGAGCCTTTGCTACAAAAGCATAGTTTGATCACCCATTCATTTTCACATATGCTCACATTATTTATATATTCAATATATATATTTATTTGACATGAGAGATTTTTTGTACATTTCATCCTTCAGCTCTATAAGTCACTATGCACTTCTCTATTTGTGTATATATGCATGTTACATTTGATGCTTTCTTGTGGTTGGGGTAAATCACCAGGATTCATGTTAATGAAACAATTTATATCAATATTTCATTCGGTAACCTATGAAAACTAAAGATTGACAAGAAAGACAAATAGGAGAATACCTTTATGACAATACCAAAGTGAAAACAATAGAACTGGTGCCAAATGTTTGGCAAAAGTGGTAACAAGCCAAAGACATTAGACATCATCTGAAAATGGCTGATTGAATCTTAAAAAAAAAAAAGCATTATCGAAAAACGCTTATAACTTCATAACTAGTACTGCTTGAGGGACGTTGACATACAACATGACCAAACCGTTGTGGTCCTCATATGAAAACAACAGATCTGGACACTTACCTGGTGAGATGTCATAGTGAATCCACTATTCTAAAAAAGCTAATACCATCAACAGCAACTTGGAAAAACCAGGGTAGTGAGATTATCTTTGTCCATACATTGATACGGTCATTAGTATATTAGTCTTCTGACAAAATGTGTGCTATAAAAAGAAACTATCAAATGTATTTTTTCATGTTCAATAAAGGAGCAGATATACTTTGATAATAACCTCTCAACTAGTTATTTAAGAATGACTTTAATACAAAACATAATTATTTTCTATAATTTAGCAAAGCAACAAATATTATCCTAAAGAAATATTAAGAACTTCATGTGGTAGCTATTTCGTGGAAAACAATTCCAAAAGATGTGATCATAACCTCAAAACAACAGCTGGACTGCCCCTCCGGTTCAAATGTTTTTCGGAGGTTCTGAAAGTTTGGGTTAAGAAAAAGAAATACTTACTTTGTGCCTATGGACTGCTTTCAGTACTCTTCCTTCATTCACTGAGCTTTCTTCCTCCTGGAAGGAATACAACAAAGAAGCATGTAAGACAGATAGCAGAGATCTCTGATGTAGTAGACAGATGTTAGTATGTTAACACATCCACTGAGCATCCTGTCCACCATGTTATTGTGCTGCTGACACAGGACTTCAATTATAGCCGAGACTCAGTGGGCACACATGCAGACAGGTCTATTGATTTTTGTGGTAACACTGTCCTGTCACCACATACAGCGCCTTCTCTACCTCAGTGACCTCTTCCCCCTCCTCCCCCACCTTTTCTCCTCTCATGCATGTGTATATGTGACACTTGTCACCCCACCCCCCCACTCCCATCCCATCTCTCATTACTATCCTCTCTATACTCTAATCCTGCTGGCTCCATCCCGTTCTTTTTCCTTTCATCCATTCTGCCCCGTCTTCCCCTGTTGTCTTTCTCCTGCCCAGTCCCTCCTCCTCTTCGGAGCTTCCTCTTTTCTCCTCAAAAAGAATTCTGGTGTAGATGAGCTGAGAGGAAACATGGAGGTTGTGGGCACTTGTTTTGACTTTTGATGCACATGTAACACACAGACGCATGCCAAAGCGGCTACATCCGCAGATAAAACAGGACAAATCAGCGAATATCGCAGCAATCCCTCAGAGAGTGAAAATGGAAAAGAAAGAGGGATGTCCTGCTGTGCTCAGAAGCTTTGGCAATACTGCTTATCAGTAGTGCCAATACATGAGCAGGAATAAACAAGAGGTGAAGAAACGAGGAAGACACAGATAGGAAGTGAAGTCAAAAGCATCCAAATGCACAAAGTCATAGTAATAGACTGAGCCCACTACATTTAGTCTCCACACAATCGGTCTAATGCATTTCTTTTGGTACACTTGTTGTTATCTTGATTAGAAAAATAAAGACAAAAGTGATTTAACCGTTGAACATTTACCATTGCTGTTTTATGAGGGAATTGGAAAAAAGATAGTTGGGCCACACATACCAATACATATATGCCTTTCCAATGTCATGGTAATCAACCTACATCTTAACCTTAAGTTAAGCTTTAACCTTTAACTAGACCTAACAATAAACCACATATTCACCTCAAAAGCGAATGGTTCATATCCCAGGAGCTTGCTTTTCGTCCCATGGGGGAGAAGGATCTCACCACATGCCTGATTTAAGACTGCTCAACATGAGTTATATGACCGATAAACACATTCACATGCATACATGCCCACACTCTAGTCTCTCTGTGTCTATGCGCTTCATATTTAAATGGAAGGTCTTCCAGGAGAACATTGAATAAGACAGAAGACACACAATCCACTTAAATAGACTGAATGTCTCTCTCTCCAGGTACATATCCACCCAAAACACATAACCTCTCTCGCACAATGGCATAAGATGGAGGAGCCAATTTGCTTTCTTAACTAAGAAAAGAAGCCTTGAAAATAAACTAAGGCTAAAACTGGATTTTATTTTTTTGCTTGATCAGTGCTGCTAAATTAAGTAAAACTGGAGAAGCTGATAGATTTAGCATGAATCACTGGTTACATGATTAAAATGAACTGTGTGAGTGTAAAAACTAACGGGCATAAAACAGCATTAATCCATGGCCCACAGTAGTGGCAGAATCAAGAAATAGGTCTAATTTTCCTTATTGGGTTTACATTTGACTCAGGGGAAAAGCAGATCAGTTGGGCTGGGATCCGTCAGAAGCTGAGTGGCTGGTTTAAAGTCTTCAAACACATCTGGATCGAAAGAGTTTCAGCAGAGCAGGAGTGAATGTGAAGTTAAGGAGGGGATAAATTAGAGGGGTGTTTTGCAGACTCTTGTGTCTCAAGGATAGTGCGACCTCCCACCTTTTCTGCTTCCAGCCAAAGGAAAACTCCTCCATTCCCTGCATTCCTCTCACATTCCAGCTCAGGGTTTACCTTCTCCGCCTTTCTCTCTGCATCAACATCACATATCCTACTCCTCCTTTGCAGCTCATGGCTGTTTATCTGCTTACTTATTTCCCTCTATCCTTTCTTCTTTCCCTCAGTATCTTTCTCTTTCCCCTTCTTCACCTCCTCCCTCTCCGTTTCCCAGCATGCTCCAGTAGGCCAGTGGAGGCAGGGGGCTCGCCTCAACCCTCCACCCCCAGCAGGGCCCCTCCAGCTCAGCCTGGCTAGCTGGTAGGCGTCATGGCACACCTCCAGCACACACAAACACCTCCAACACACACACACACAGAGCCTTTTCTTTTCCCTTATCCAGGCTGTCATGTTTTTAGCAGCTTTTTTTTTTGTATAAACCTTCTTTTTTCAATTGCTTCCCTTTTTACTGTGTTCATATTTTGTGTAAATGGTCGCTACTTTGTCAGCATTGTTTTCACTAATTGTTCACATACAGTATCAGTGTTCACTTTCCTCATTGTGGCTCTTATTTCTTGTCATATAACAGAATTGTCACAAATCTTACTCAAAATCACTCAGCCAGCGTGGGCCTCCAGCCCACCCCCCTGAGATTAAGAGTCTCAGGCTCTACAGGCGAAGCTCACCAGGACTTCCAAGAAATTAAAAGTTAATAATTAAAAAAAAAAAAAAACTGGTAGCTACAGTTTGAAATCAGCAGACAAAATCCGACCTATAAAAGACTAACAGAATCAAACAAAATACAAGGGAGTTTTAAGTTTTCTACAAAAATGCAACAAAAAAAAGAAAAAGAGAGAGAGAGAAAAAGAGGCCCTCAGTAATTTGGTATTTCCTTTTTAGACAGGGGAGGAAGGGCCAGTGCCCTCGATTTTAGTATGTGGTACACACATACAAACACACACACGTATGCACACAGCTTCTTTTTTTAATTACCCTTATATCCGGTCTATGGTACTGAAGCCTGAAAGAGTTTAGGGACAATGAAAGAAGGATGTGATAGATAGATAGATAGATAGATAGATAGATAGATAGATAGATAGAT
>JABUIW010000245.1:1839804-1911119 GCA_013363375.1 Menidia beryllina | reverse complement strand
ACACACACACACACACACACACACACACACACACACACACACACACAAGGCAAGCGATAGCAATTTCAGAACACGCAACTCAAACACAGCACTGACACACACAATACAGATCACACAAGCTCACATGTATAAAACACTTCTACATATGTACAATACAAGTGATTAGTGGTGCCAAAATAAGAACAACACAATACCAACACCACAAGACTTTTTCAGTTTTTCACCATCTACAACCATCCAGTTGTTGGTGTAAACTTTACTGTTTTGGACTGATATGAAAGACTCCTGAAGAGCAGCATGTAAAACAGCTTAAACAATGACCCTAACAGGACCCATCTTGATCCATCTAGCAACATTTTACCTCCGTCAGCCATGATAAGGTCGAATGGTTAAGTCCTTACAGGTACAATTTTTTTAAATTGGCAATTACTTTTGTCCACCTAGAGCATGTTCCTCATGTCCTCATTTCAAATTTCTCCAAACCGATTCAGCATCATGCGTAAGCACGATCTCAGCCGGGCTGCATGGATCATCCACCTGGAAGACCAGTTGTTCCACTACAACAAGCAGTTACTACGTTTTCAAGGTATTGCACCTTGGACCAGTTTTGCCAGCTCGGCATATATCTGTTGTTAGATTGAACTACTTTTCAAACCTGCAAACAGTTTTTTTCTCTGAAAGAGGCAACAGACAAATCCAGCAACCTTTAGGGCCAACCTACTTCTATTTTGTAGAAAAGCAAGTACATCTAGCTGTCTGCTATGTGTGAGTCATGTGGTAGAGTGCGTGAAAAGTAACAGGCTGGCTCACAGTTCCCAACAGCACGACAGCGCTGAGAAAGTGGAGCTACAGCTAATACAGGAAAAAAGGCTTGTGACAGGAGGGATGAATGTCTATTAATAGCTTAAATCATTAGATCTTTTGAGAAGAACCAGAGCTTAAAAATATAAATGCAAACTCAGAGCGGGATGAAATGGAAAAATAAACGAATAATTTGAAAAAAACAGAAACAGAATCATGAGTGTGTTGACACACTGTGCTGGGCCCTGTGGTTCCACTCAGTGTCAGCACAGCTTCAGCTTCATTTGGCAGTTTTGGTTCTGGCACCAAAAATGAGATTTGGCTGAATGATGTCAAACTGTTTTCTCAGTATTAAACCAGTTGTCCACATAGAACAATGCTACAGAGTTTCTCACTTTTCCCGTGGCAGAGATTGTTTTTTTAACTGAAAAAAGTCCAGTTTTGATTATAAAAGAAATGACTCCACCTTGACAGGAAAGTTTTCTATCAAATATAACAGGCTAATCTGATTTCACTCCATCTCCATTTGTGTTTGATTGTGAGTGTGTATGTGAGAGGAGGACAGCCCATCTGGCATACAAGGTCATGTAATCCTGTGGCCTCCAGATACTGTTATTGACACACGCATTGCACTGGATGACCGGAACTGGTCTTTAATTCACAAGCCGTGCATAAACACATGCACACATACAGTACGACTTCAGTGCTGTCAAAAATGCAGGTTGTAAAATGGGTCCAATCAAACAATTAGTATCTGTTTATTTACATCTAGAGGCGACGATTCTTTTGTGCAGACAGATCACTTGTGGGTTTTTCTTTTGAGCCATGAGGGGTGGATCTGAAGATGATACACAGAAGAGGCAGCACAGGTGCATTTGGCCACTGAGTTTTCCACTCAGTTAAAGTAACCACTATGAATTATGTGCAAAAACAGTATTCAATATTTTTTTTTATAGCTGGTGAATGTTTGGGAGTAGAATGCTGTCTGCTTCCTTTCTGAGACGGCTCATCCACAGTCCTGGGTCATCTTCGTTTCTTCTTGTCTTTGATGCACCAAACGGTTAAAGGTCTAGACTGTGGGCAGGTCCGTCCAGTACCTGGACGGGTCTCCTCCAAAGCTCTGCTGCTGATGCAGTGTGTGGTCTTACACAAATATACTTTTATTTATTTATCTTAAAGTTGTGAGTTTTGTGTTTGTAAACTAGAAGAAAACAAAAAAAAAAGGTTTAATAAAGAAGTTACAAACAAAACTTTCCTTCCATGTTCATAACAGAAGAAAAAAAAAAGACAGAGAGAACCTCTGAGAATGTGTTTAGGTTAAGGCTGTTGTGAATATTCATTCAGTTCATTGGATTCTGGACGTGTGTGAAGAAACAGCCGATTGAACAGTCGTGTGAGTTTTTACAATCATTTCAATCCTCCAAAAAAAAGCATTTTAAAAGGTTTTGGGTTTTTTCCAATTGACATCTTTCTGATACTCTAACTCCCATTAATACATTTTTTCAACTATGGACAAAAAAGACTAATACCAGAACCTTTAAATGTGCTGCATATAAAATGTACAGACACCAATGCATTGATATGGATTTCCAAGGTCACATTTAAGTATGTACCTTATACAAATCCTCCGATCTTTCCCTCCTAGCTCTAATGCCCTCCTCTGCATTCTTCTCTCCTCCCCTCTCCATCTCTTGCCACCGTCTTTCACACAAACCACACTCACAACAAAGTCACACACACACACGCACAAACACACACACACGCACACGCGCACACACGCACACACATACACACACACACACGCACTAAGACGCTCTCCAGAGACATGTCCGTTGCTCTGACCTCTCTCTCGGGGGAGAGCTGGCTGTCTGCCCAGCTCTGTCTTTTTCTTTCTGCTTCACACGTTCTCCTTTTGCTCTATATCTTTCTTCCTTTTATTCTATCTGTATCTCTCCATCTATTGATCTATCCATTTTTTCTAATCTCCTTTTGCACCCCCTCTCTTATCCTCTCTTCTATTGTATGTCTCCCCTGCTCTTGCATCTTCTTATCTCTTCATCCGCTTTCAACACAGTTCCCCATTTCTCCTTTATCCTCTCTACACCCTTTTCTCCATTTTAACCTTTTTTAAAGAAAATCTTTTTTCTTCCCTCTATTCTTCCCATGGTTCATTAGTGTTTCTTTCTAAGCTTCCAGGTTGCTGGTGTGGCTGGAGGGTGCTGCCTGGGGCTTCTTGCCCAGCTCATGCTGCATCTTTCTGGGCACCGTGCCACTGAGGGTTGGGCAGGGCTGAAGATGAGCTGGAGGGGTGTTTGTATGTGTGTGTGTTTGTCCATATGCAGTGATGGGGAAAGGCAGTGGGTGGGGGTGAAGAAAGTGGTGAAGGAGGGGGGAGAGGCTGAAAGAGAAGGAGGAGGAGATTTGTTGACAGACACGGGGAAAAAAGAGGCAACAATGGAGAAAGCGGCATAGATTTCTGATGAGTCACACGTTGGTGGCTAGACTGTTACTCTGGCTACCACAGCAGTTATTTTCAAGGTTATTTTTTAAAATAAGTTGATTTCAGCAAACTTTTAATGTTCATATCTGACTCATATCACAAAACTAACCTCAGCTTTAGACTTGTGAAACTGCAGTTGTTAGAATGAAACAGACTGGATTACAGACTATTTTAATTCAGAATCCACCCAACTGAGCACTGTAAATTGTTAAATGATTTATGCGTTAATTAAAATTGTAAGATACCATTTCTCACCTTGCAGAGGTCCTAATTCTGCCGCTAAAAGCCATTTTCTATTTTTCCTAAAAGAAGCCAAAGCACTTCCACCATAACATGGAATGAGGCAGTTAAAATTGTTCAAAGAAGCATCCTCTGTAGGAAGTGGCATGGGTTGGTTTTGGAGCTGAGGAACAGCTAAAAGTGAATATAAAAATATAATACAACCCTGACCTCCATGGTCTCCAGAGCTGATTACTAACAATAATGTCCACGATCCCACCAAAAATCACCACCGCATGCTTTGTGTCCCCAGATGGGCTGAGATATGTGCTCACTTCGTTTTTGGTTGACTCACAGTAAAGTAATTGTCTTGCTTGAAAAATGGAAACAATGATAGAACGGGACACATTTTTCTCAAAACACAATTTGCCGTCTGCGTTTTGTTAGACTTAAGAACCAAAGCTGTGCCGTTCGGATGAGGAAAAAGTGTCCTTTTCACAGCCTGAACTTCCCCTGACAGCAAAGTTAGAAAAACAACAACACCTTTTTGTTCTTCCACTGAAACTGACACTGATAGCAGGCACATATGCACACAGAGAAACAGCAGAGACAGCCAGCTCACCTGTCCCAAGCTGCATGCAGAGAACTACAATTCCCCTGCTGGTCACTAATGGTAAGGCCCTGCTGGAGGGGAAGCAAATGGCCTGAGCCCAACCATGCATGATGGGAGGGGAGCAGGAGGAGGAGGAGGAGGAGGAGGGGAGTGTTGGTGGTCTGATGTTGGACAGGAGCACAGAAGCAGAGAGGCTGTGCCTTCCTATTTAATTTGATTAGAGTGACCAAAACAGAAGTCTTCAAGAGTGAGGGAAGGAGAATTCACACCAGTGCTTAAAATGTCTCCGTCAGCTGCTACATCTCGATTCAAATTCTCACTCTCCTCTCATGACACTTCTCCCTCCTCCTTATAAGTGTTCTTCTTCACCCATCCATCTCCACTTCCAACCTCTCCCTCTCATACTACCATTCTGTCCTCCCCTCTGAGTGTCCACTATTGCACTGGAGAGTCCCAGTAGCGTAGCGCCCTCTGTCTGTTTTCAATGTTACTGCAGCATGCTTTAAAACCTTACCTCCCAACCTCAAAGTTCTTTGAGAATAACATTTAAATTGGTCACTGGAAAATGTATGTTTTCTCAATGTGGACATTTGTAAAATTAACTGCTGAAAAAAGATCTGTTCCATAAAGCCAAATAAAAATAAAAAACACCTCAGATCAGATTTAAAGAAGTCCTTAAAATTGGGGCTATACATAAAAAGACTAAATCCAGCTGGCTGTTATTTCCCAAATACGGCTTTCACACCGTTGAAACACTCAAAAACTCCAATGATCTGTAGAAAGATGCTGTGGCATATTTTTAGTGTCTCAGTTTTCATGGGAGGTCCTTGCTCCTCTGGCAGAGAGACAGATCCCTGCACATTTATCTGATGTAATGAAAGACATTTCTGATCTGGATTCAGGCGGCGTGCATGCATGTATGACAGATGGCACAGCGGCACGGCCGCAGCAGGCACTGGTGTGAGATATATGCTGCTGCCTGTGCTAAAATATGCAGGATGAAATTCAGGGGCTGTGGCGCTGCAGTGCTAAGTGTATTAACTCTTTTGCATGCACAGATTATCAGAGTGCTAAAGCCACAGCCCAGCCAGTCTGATGACAGCCGCAGGGCAGCGGCCCCATCCACTCACACACAGCTTCCCTGTGACACATCTTCTTTCACCTGGAAAGGTAGAAGCACACACTGTTTTCATCAATTTGATAAACCGGAATTAGTTTCTTTACTGTCATCAATGTCAGTTGAGACTTTAACTGCTGTCCAGGCTCACTAGTCCTGTTCAGAGCTCACTAGATCCACAAGAGTCAAGCGTCCGAAAGAAAAATGGACAAACTGAGGTGGAGCAGGCTCCTCGTTATCTAAAAAGCTCATTTGGCAGAGAGTCAGTGTCCTCTCTGAAAGTGATGCGGAGCTCCACTCCTTTTCCTCTCCAGGCAATCTCAGCGATATTTTCCAATAAATCACTTCAGCCAATCACTGATGGATATGCTTTGAAAAACAAACAAAAGGAAAAAAAAAAGGTGTGTGCGCATGCGCGTTTGTGCAGAAATCAATGTCGTCGGTGCTTGCTGTGATTTTTCTGCCAGAAAACTGAGTAATGTTTTGTTGAGCCTTTGTCTGCATACACACTGCTGACAACAAGAGAGCGAGATCAGAGAACAGACATAGTGGAGATGAAAACAGAATATACACAAGTCAAAAGGACAAAAAAATACACTTGAAGGGTGGGGGGAAAAAATTGGACTGACAAAAGCATGGCTGAACAACAAAAAAACAAAAACAAAGCCAAGGATGAGAGCCAGTAACAAGATAGGAGGAATACATTTGAATTTGGTCTCTGTCCCTCTTCCCCTCGCTGCGAGTGTGTCCGTGTGTGTGCTGACAGATCTGCTGTTGCCTCAGTTCCAAGATTGGCTGCAGAAAAACACACTCAGTAATTATCCAGAAAGAGCACCTGGGTGCTGGGAATCTCATTATTTTTTACCCCACCACCTCCACCTTCGCTTCTGACTGACAAAAACACACATGAAGCAGGACAACAGTAAAGATAAGACTGAAGTTCAGTACGGAAGTAAGACCTACAGGAAGAAACAAAGAAAAGAACTAAACCATCGCAGTTACTCTTAAACAGCAGAACCTGTGAGACTAATCAGAAAGCCTGTCTGGATGCTGCCGTGTTGGCGTCACAATTGTTGTTCTTAGGCCTGGTGCAGAGGCCATTATGATCTGCAGTGTGAATATAAAAAGTCAAGTAAAAATCTGAGAGTGTGAGCAGATCATTTGAATTCTGCTCTCGTGTTTTTTTTCTCTTTGTTCTTATGAACTGAGTCTTACATTTATGCCATTTTCTTTTGCAAAGAGTGAGAATCAGTCATTAGACTCAGTCACAAGAATAAAAGTGATCCAAGTCTCTGAATCCACTCCCGTTCTTTCTTTGTCCATCTGGCTTTGATCTGTTGTAGTAGAGGACACTGACCAGTAAGAGGCAGCGTTTCCTCTGATCTGACTGACCCCGTCTGTCTCTCAGTTCTCAGTTTCTCTCGATTTGAACCTGCCTCACTTCTGTCTTTGACCACTCCCTACAACCTGTTTTCTCCAAACTGTCAGACTCTTCAATGATCGCAATGAACGAATGGGAGTCACATGAACTTCTGTGTTTCGTCCAGTTCAAAGTCAATGCACAAGTTACCACCAAAGTGCAGGGCGTAGAAAGAGGATGCTCTGTCCCCAGCACAGCTCTGCATAAGGAGCCATTACAGATACAGGTCCCAGTGTGGACCAATCGTGCCACGGATGACATCGAGCTGTATGCCAGGACTGAGAGGAAAATGAGCTTACCAAAGGACACAGTTTAACAGGCAAAAGGCAACCAAAGAGTAGCCACAAGGAAACCCGCCACAACTAAGCCCCCATTCAGAGTGTAAGGCACATCCTGCAGTCAGCTGAATGGAAAGAGCACAGTTTATCCATCTTCTAAACCCTCTTCTCCCAATATGGGGTCGCCAGGGGTCCCGACTGTGGAAAGAGCAAAGTGATCACATGATATGTACTCTGCCAGCCATCAGGTACCCTGCTGGTATAATACCAAGGGGAAGACTGAAACCGCTAATAAAAACTGAAGGCAAGAAGGCTCCTCATAATGCACAAAGGATTTCACCCCAAGTCCTATATTCATGAAAAGTAACAAGTGGAACGAGGGTGGGTGAGAGCCTCTAAAAAAAAAAAAGAAAAGATCCATAAACACTGTACATTAGGAAGGGGTGCCCCTGACCTGGGGAATACAGGAAACTAACACAGTAGAATATACGTTTGCATGGCTCATCCCGGCAGATTTAAGAGCTGGGTCCCCCACACCAGAGCGGTCTCAGGTGTTTGCTGTGCTGTCCAAAGCGAACAGGCCTTTGAAACAGGCCACATAGCAGTGGGATGCAAAATGACGCAAGGCTGGAATACATGGCATTCCAAAACCAAGTTGTGGGAACGATGTACAAGAATATCTGCACATAGGAAAGGAGAGAAATCCAAATGTGGTAAAGCTGCAGATGCAGGCACCTGCAGAGAGGGGAGACGGCCAGAGTCTCCTATGCTGAAGAAGACAATAAAGAAGCCCTGACACTCCCCTCTGCTGCCTTTAGAGAACAGCTGCTCTTGTAAAGGCTGCCATTCAGACATGATCAAAAAAGAATGAACTTTTAAAATGTAATGCTGTATTTTCTGCACTGAAGCAAAAATCTATTATTGGAGTACATACTTTATAAACCTTTCATATATTAGAATAAAACAAAGCCAACATATATGACTTTTTAAATGTAAACAAAATGCTAATTTATGCCAACTAATGTATTTACGCACTCACACATTCTACTTAATGAGTTACGGCTCAGAAAGCTCTGCATGGCTGTTGGGTCTTTTTCCAAAGTGTGTTTTTCTCTCTGGGGCCATGCCTGATCTCAAGTTACTTCTGAGGGAATTCCATAAGAGAAAAATGTTATTTTGTAAAGCAGAGTTAAAAACTTCATGTTTAGTTTTCCAAACTAATTTGAATTGTTCAACCTTTCACAGCTAGTATTTCATATCTGCATGGCATCGGGCAAATGCTTCCAAACGGAAACTTTCCGCTTCATCTTAAGACATTCACAATTAAGACAAACATTATCATGAGGTGTTGTACTGATGTTTATTCATTGATGCACACTTCTAATTTAAGACGGACATAAAGAGTGATGGATGTAGATTGAAAGGGAGATCCAAACGATTTAAAAACAGACTTACTGTAGTAACCATGAGCAAAATAAGCTTCTTGTCTCAATCTGTTTAGGTCTGTGTTCATCAATAGTCTGTATTCTAGTCCAGTGTGTGTGTGTTTTTGTGTGCAAGAGACTGGTTTCCAGCCCCAGTGCAGGTGTGCTGTTGATAGTTTTATCAGCGCTGGATCAGGGCAAAGGGGAGGACAAGCCAGAGTGAAGGAAAGGGTTGAGGAGAGGAGAGGGGAAGTAGGAACCTGCTGGAGGAGAAAGGCTGCCTCTGTCATGTGCTGTTTATAAGGCAGATTTACAGTAACTGGCCGAGTATGTGCTGTCAAACTGTTGGAATTCCACAAAGTTTCTCAGCCATGCAGATGCAACCCCATGTGAGGATTCATGTAAATGAATCAGCAGTCAGGAGGCATTTTCCTCTTATTTTCGTTTGGGACACAACAGGGCTCAGTCCGTGCAGCTCTTCTGGGCTTCTGCTGTGTGTTTTGTGGCTGTTTGGTCTGTGACCGTCTCCTGGTACCAGCCGCAGGATTTATAAAATGGTTTCAGGCGCCATAAAGTGTCCAATAAACCACTTTTACAATTAATGTAGAACACTGCTAGCATACATCTGTTAACTGCTGCCATCGCTGGACGTTTGTGTGCCCACTCACACAAACACAAAACTACAAACACATGTCAAGCAATCAAATGACACATGGTCACGTTTTAAAGCCACAAATACACACAGCTTTTGACCATAATGATGTCCGCGTTGCCACAGAGTATTTTCAAAAACACACACAAAGCAGCACAGTACCGCCTCCGAGGCCGGCCGTCAACTGGCATCACAGAATTAACTCATGCAGCTGAAAAGGTTAAATAATAATTACAATTGTTTAACAACTGTAAATTGGCTTAACTGGATAAAAAAAAACACAGGCACACAGTGCAGCTCTCTGTCTCAACATCATGATACTAAGGCTCCAGTACAAGCTGATGAGTGGGTCTGATTAGCTCAGATTGGAAAGCATGAGACTCTTCATGTCATGGTTGTGGGTTGGTGGGTTTTATGGACAGACCTCCCCATAGAAGCTCACAGTCCAACAGACAGAAACGTGCTCCAAATGGGCGGAACAAGCACCGATAAAGCAGCACAATTGAACATTTATTTTATGTACATTTTTAATAATAAATTGGAGAATAAGTAAAATTCCAGAGTTGTTAAATCAAAGCCAAACAACACAAAACCCCCCACAAAGTTCACACGCCTCTATCCTGCAGAGTCAGCCCCATCATCATCCCCTGTGGACAAGCTGGCCGCTGTTGCACGCTGCATTGGGAGGAATTCCCAGGGTTCCACGCAGCCAATCGGAGGCTGGCGTTTTAAATACTGCCTCTTCAGCTGGAGAGCTGAAGAGGCCATCCTCTTCAAACGGACCACCGTCTGCGCGTTCAACCTAGTCATTAGTGTCCCGAGTGAGCTAAAATACACACACTCACATCACACTTTCAGTCTTGGAGAGACATACATGTTTCACAATGGAACCTGTTTTCATGTAGATTTTATTTGGGGAAAAAACAAAAACAACAAACATAAAATCTACAAATAAACTTTTCTGCAGATTCTTGAGTGACCTTGACGACCCATTTTAGCCTTCAGACAACCCATCTTCTCAAATGTCTGGAGTGGAGACACAAACAGACTCACTTACTCACATTCCCTAATTACTGACTCCCAAGGGACGAGACGCTCAAGCAGAGCTGCAGTTAAGCAAAAGAGCTCAGCAGTTAATAGCAAAACACACTCAGATTAAATGGGTTTAATGTGATAGATTTAGAAAAGCAACTATGGTTTTTGAAAATCTGGAGAAAAAAAAAAAAGAAGAGTAAATGGTACAAATGGGGGGGAAAAAAAGATTGAGAAGGAACAGAAGTTGGCTTGCAGGGAGGTGGAGGAGAGATTATCTCTCTCTAATGGGTAACTTGTTGACAGAGACACTTTTCACCACCCCTATCTACACATCTAATGTTACTATCTACCCAGAGACACACACAGACACACAAACACACACTTCCTCTCCTCTTTCAGGGTTTATCAGCCCTGCTGTCAGTTCAGTCCCAAATTTATGAGAGTATCAGGCTTTAAAAGCATGAAAAACACAAAGTGAACCGGAGACGTCACTGCCAGAGACGACCTCAACTTCCTCTCGGTTCCTCTGCTGCCACAACGCGTTGAAAATTAATCTTAGGTCTGTTTGTACATGTGGGGAAAAAACTAATTTTTCTGCTACATGCCCTCTAAAAATAGAAACTGTACCAGCAGTTTAGAGTGAACACTTTTCAAAAGGAATGTTTTTGAGGATCTGAACAAATGCTTCAGGTGTTTCACTGGGCCTCCTTATGAACTAGGTTTTTTATTTCTACTTGTATTTTTTGCTGTACTTACAGTAAGACATTCTCTCTGTTTAACAGATTTAAGTTAAACTAGGGTGACAGTGAAATGTTCTTGGAGTCTTGGTTCAGTCTGACAGTTTATATCTGAACCAATTTTCTCAAGGTTACAAAGTGACAAAGAGATCATGTGACTCTTAGTGAGCGACACTGGGGTCAAAGGTCACAATAAAAGCTGAGCACACAGGTCAGTGAATTTCTCATTGCCAAGAAAACAGACATAAAACACAAACTAAGGGCACAGATGTGTAAAAGGCTCCAGTACCCCCAAAGTGGTTCATCACTTCTGAAGCAAACACAAGACAAACACACACAGAAGATTTGTGGCTTTAATACATCCGTCCACCTCTCTCGAGGATGTCTCACATCATTATACTTTGCTCATTTTATATCCCGATTCCCCTGGTCACTATTGACCGTTTGGAAAATTGTACACTTTGTGGTTTCATTTTTTAAATGTATCCCTCTAGTCTTTGTGTTTTTGGTCACCTTTCACTGTGATTGGCTCATGTTGGTCATTTTTCAAACTCTTTACAGACTGCATTTTGTTCATTTTCTCATTACAGCTGTTTTTCATACCTTCACAGTGAAGTTGTGTCTCTTTCTAGTAATTCTTTATACGTTGTTCCAGCCTTTTTCCTTTGTTTAAGGGATGAAAATCAAGGGTGTTCCATTTTATTCTTTAGTTTGTCTCACGTTTTAGCCCCTTTCCTTTCTGTTCAAATAATTTTCTCACTTTGAATTAATTGTACATCTTTTAATGAACATCACCGCCACACTTTTTTGGTTTACATTTGATTTTTCTGTTTGTTCTTTCTGGGCTATCATTATGTGTCATTTAGAGGCTCAGACTCCCAGTTAGTCTTTAATCTCGCAGGATGTCCAACATGGACCACTTCTGTCATCTGCCCACATTCAGGAAAAGGGATCCCATTAAATCAGAATTATTCTAAATGTTAGAAAGGATTTTTAGGGTGTTACAAAGCATTTACAAGCAACTAATTAATCAAACTAGTTTTTAAATGAAGACTAACAAAAAGTACTTCCAAAACTTAGTTTTTGTGTTAAGAATACTTGGAGTTATTATAACCTTCATTTCCTCACATGTTAATTAGAAGCATCAAAATGTCAACTATTCCAAATCAGCTTCACTTTAATTTCAGAACAAATGTAGTTAAGGTACTGGGAGTTTTTGCTCCAGAACAGCTACTTATCAAAAGTTTTCATTTAGGCCGCTGTATCAATGGACCACTATATCTATAAAATGCACGCCTTTAAAACTAGATGTGGGGAACCTCTTTGTGTGTCAGACATTTCTGCCTTTATGATCACTGTCAAAACAATGAACCCGGTCCAGAGTTTCCTCCGGCTTCAGTCAGAACTGGATTTCAGAGTCAGGGTTCCAAACAGCCTGTTGCCTGGATGAAGGCAGAGCAATTTCTCCACACTGAGAGAAACATTTGTGCAACATTTCGACCAAAATAGTCCTGGTCTCCACCGCAAAACTGCCTTCATTTAGGCCGATGAGGTTGGCAGGCGCGTGCACACACTCACACACACACGCGCGCACACAAAGACAGACTGCATTTCGCTGCTGACATGTGGAAGCCAAAGTCATGGAACGAACCCCTTCTGCTGTCACAACGGAAACATTGCGGGGGACAAAAAGTCTTTTATATTTAAGATGAAACAAAGTCCAAAACTTTTTTCTCTAAACGTGTGGCTCCAGACGTGTGCGGACGGCTCAGGAGTGCGCAAAGCAACACGCCATGGTTAGTGTTCAAGTTCAAGCACATCATTTACGTCCAATAACGCCTGCTGAGTTTAGTTAGTTGAAGCTATTACTTCCAGCCCAGAGATCAAGCAAATAAACTCAAACTCACTAAACTAACAACTAGAAAGTTGAAGAAGTTTACATTTTGGTTGTCAATCAGCTTTTCAGACACATATTCCAAGTTCCCTTTGCAGGCATGTTCTTCCAATGTAATGGTCTGCTCCTGCTTTGTCCCATCAGTTCCAAAAGTTTTCTTTGAGGATGATTTATTAAATGAAAGCTGTCCCTACCTGGTCTGCTGAGTCTGGGTCAGATCGTTGCTCCGCTCTCCGAGAAAACTTTTTTCTTCTTCCACCATCCGAGTCGCTCAACACCTAAACGTGTTGCTCTCCCGTCCGGCTGGAAAACTGCAGACAGAACGGTGTTTTTTTTTTATGGAGGGAGAACCCCCTTTAGGCTGATCCCACCGCAGAGCGCTCACTTTACGAGACACGTCCAGATTCCCCTCAAGTGTCACTTTATGGAAACAGGGACGCGCTTCCTTCCTTCCTTCCTTCCTTCCCTCCTTCCTTGCCTCCTTCCTTCGGTCCTCGGCGCCACACGGCCAGTCGCTGTGTGGGGGATTCAAAGCCGTGGACTTGTGGGGACGCACGGAGGCATCAGGCAGCTCACGGCGATCAGTGGACCTGTCACTGCCCACGAGTTCCCAACTTGTCGCGGAGGAGTAAAAGTGCGCTACGGACGGAGAGGCGCACGCGCTCTATGGCGCGCGGCTGCACGGGACGGGGCCAACAGGTGTCGGAAATTAAGTGAGATTTCTCCTCTGGCATCACAAGTTTTCCAAGCGCTTCCAGCTAATTGCACGCGCACATAAAGGGAAGAGGAGGGGAGGGAGTTGTCCGGCGCTCCAAACTTTTTACGCGTTCACAATCTGAGCGAGAGCACGCGCGCACAAAGAGGGAGTGGGGTGAGACAAAGAATCCCTCCAACGAGTTCTCCACGACTGTCCTCCGCTCTGCCGGGCCCTGCCCTCACCGACGGGACCCGGGGCTGTTGGAACACCCGGAAGGTTAAAGGTGTGTGTTCGATCCCACCAGATGACCGAGATTTAAAACTTTACCGGGAGCGGGGTGTGACCTCGCGCCTCCAGTCCCTTTAATAGAAGTTCCTTGAGCCAGAAGACAAAGAAAAAAATGGTTTTGCCTCTTGGCATATGTCTCCAGAAGTTAGTCAAAGCAGACGAATGTTTTCGTTTATTGCCCGGAAAAATTCAGAGGACATTACGACCCCTTAATTGACAATTAGCTTAATGAAACTCACCTGTGGCTGAGAGGTTTATTCATAAGTTCTGTATGAAGTGAAGAGAAAACTTGTAGTCTGCAGACTGAAAACACACTGGTTAAATGTTTAATGGTCAAAATGTGACATAAAATGATAAGAGATGCAAAATTACCTGCAAACACTGCCGGAGGCCCCAAAAATACTTTTGCTTTAAATAAAAAATAAGAAAGGAGTTTAAAAAAAAGCTCAGTGTTGGAGGATTTGAGCTCAGTTGTATTAATATTGTTTTTATATTCTCTCTAAAGTGTTTCCAACTGTTTGCTGTTCTCTACGTCTCTTTTCTTCAGCCACCCAAAATCAGTTCATTCTACATCTTTACCAACAGTTTAATGGAGACAATGAGCTCCGATCCGTCAGCAGCACAGATGCAACAAAAGGTTACTTTCACACGATAACAGGGTTCATTATTTATTTTGCGTGAAACTGACGAAAATGGACTGAATGTGTACTTGAAGTCGAACCGATGTTTGTTTTGGTCTCAGCAGTTCCTCTCAGCGCCTCTCTCTGTTTTCTCTTTCTCTCCATCACCCTCTCCCTCTTTTTCCTTTCAGTCATGTGTGATGATTGAAACCACATAATCTTAAAGTCAACCTAAGCCCTCCCCACTTCCTCAGCAGTCACTCAAAAGTTTTTCCTCCTTCATAAACATCTAATTACACATGGAAAGACAGGCCTCGAATGTGGATGGACTCACTCATCCTCAGATGTTGTCTCAGGGATTCTGTGATGTGAATAAAGATACGACTTCCATTTCAACGATTTGGTGCATTGCTGAGCAACTTCAGAAAACAATCTCATTTGACATGATGTTTTCATGAATCAACGCAATTCAGACTCACCCAGATTTTACACATTTCTAAGGTAAGCCTTTAAATATGTCAATTTGTGCAATTGAGGGCACAGCGATAGTTTATGCCTGAGGAAATAATCAGTTACTGTGTTCATATTTCTATATATATTTTTACCATTATAAAAAAAGGACTTTTCACCCTTTTAATAATACAGCAGTGAGTTAATGTGGAATGTTTCATTAGTATATTGTGTAGGACTGGAGAACAACTTTGGCATAAATCTCTGCAATCCTTCAGGTAAAATGTTGCTGTAAATGTTCACTGAACCTGCTGGTAAAGCAAGAGTTTCAGGTTTGAACTTTCTTGTTGTTGATTTTTTTGTTAAAATATAATTGTCTCACTTGCAGATTTTCCCTCGAGAAATATCCTGTTAAGGCCATATTTCAGCTGGCCTAAACACCAAGAGCTTACAGTCAAAAGATAAGAAGACTGAAGCACCTCAGTCTCTTTTCCTATGTAAATAAATGGTGTATAATTTTGATGTCTAAACATATAATTTTATAGAGGCTGCAATACAAAGTTAAAACGGATTCTGCTCGGTTTGAGAGCTCCAGCAGAAATGAGAGGATGAAATGATGTTTGGCGCTCAGTGGGCTGTGTCTCCATTTTTTTTTTTTATCTACCTCTCCATTGCATAAATCAGGGACTCACAGTGGCGTATCTCTTCCTCCCTCTATTTCTTGCTCTGTCCATCTCTTCTCTTTTGCTTCCCTCCACTGGCTTTTATTAGGACAGTAGATGTAGAAAACAGAAGTGATCCTCTACATAAGCATGCGCGGCACAAAGCGTTGCCATGTGGGGATGTAAACACTGGCACACATGTTACAGAGCCGCTTCTCAGAGTGTTGTGTGAAAAATAGAACGACCACATTAACCTGATGATCTCTGCATGGAAATTCTTAACAGGGGAGGTCAGGTGTCAGGTGAGGGTCACAGTCAGTCAAGCTGGGTGGGTTTGGAGACGCAGGTTTTCCGCGTGAATGAGTCTGAAATCACTTTACTCTGAGCTTTTGCAGAATGGATACAATAACAGTGTGTCTTCATCAAAGTCTATTCTCTATCGTTAATCTGCAGCATGTGTAAAAATCCGACGCACTCACCCTGAAAACACACAAACCCCCGCAGTTTCCAGATTCTAAGAGACAAACTTGTAACAGGATGAGGCCTTTCTGAAGGACGGAGGTCTAGATAGAGGAGTGGGGTATGGTGAAATGTCATTGTTGTGGGCGGATAGGAAAATAAACCACTTACGACGAGATAACAGGCACCATTTTGTCTGTATATGAAAGACGATACAGTTAGAGGGAGAAAAAAGGAAGGAGGAGGTCAGAATCCGCAAAACAAAGCAGAAGGAAAAATGTTAAGACAAAATTTTCTTCATTGCTCCTCATAAAGCTATTAAGCAAGAGCTATCATACATTTGATTAAACACTTGGATTCAAGAGACTATTATAGGGATGAACCAGAGTATTTATTTTACGATGTTTCCTTTGTTTTTTTCTTCTTTCATCTGTTTATTAAAATCATACTTTGGAATCTCATCCAAAAAGAGACACTGCATCACTGAACTGTTATGAAACAAAATGACAGACTAAACTAAATAAAGATAAATCCATACTTTATTCCATTTTCTGATTCTGATTTTTTTTTTTCTTATTCACAAGTTCAAAGTGAGCGCCAGTCACCACCGGTGACATCAGTGTAAAACAAACGACAGAAAACTGAATTTACACACAGGCTCAAATCTGATGGAGTTTCTCTTAAAATAAAACACCCAGCATTTTTTTAAACCTTCCATAAACTCTGTGGGATCATTAAATCTTCCATTTGAGGGCCCAGCACACAAAATCAGACTTCTCAGTTAAAACCTCACGGCTTTGATGTTTGTTAAAAAACGCTCAAAGGCCAAAAGTCTATGCTTTTACGGCCTTATGAACACGTCGAAGCATCCAATCAGATATGAGACTGACGTGTAAACCCGAGTCTCGAGGCTTTGTGTCCACCAGGTGACATTTACGGGGATCAGGGCTAAACAGTGCCTGTGGACTATGCCAACCACAGCCTCAGCACTCATTAGGAAGGCTGAAAAGGAGAAAAAAGGAGGAAATTTTGCTTAATGTTGAACCCGTCGTAGAGTTCAAATCATGCAAAGGCTGTCAGAGCTGTGGGAAACATGCAGAGTGTCATTTCCACTGAAAACAAGAAGAAGAGAAAAGCTGACTCTATGGGGGGGGGGGGGGGTCCCGGTGGACACAAAGCCCCGTGTTGCTGCGTCAACGTCAACAGTGTCCTGCTCCCAGAACAAATCTGCAATTATTCACAAACCGGCAAAAAAAAGAAGAAAAGATCTCGACATGTTATGTAGCATACCAATCAAGAGATGACAACGTTTTCAGTTAAACAGGTTTAGTGTTCTGTATATATTAGCCAAGCAGAACATAAATGACATTTATTTTATACCTTCACCTTCCCCAAAGAGTGGAGGAAAAACAATGTTTTAACAAGCGGAAGTTCAGATTGAATCTAATTCTTACTGTAAAGAGACAGTCACATAAGGGATTTTTTAAATCTGAACTCAGCCTTATTTCAGAATGGAACACAAACCATCTACAGTACACAGGTGTGTTTTAATAAAGGGTTTTTGCAAGATTTGTTAAAGTTTGTGCCTTTAAACATCAAAAATGGAAAATGATTGGATTAAAGTGTTGTGTTCCTCGTAAGAAAGCTGTGCATGTGTTACTGAAATGTCCTTTACAATTTACACAAAAATCTGCAGATCAGATATGAACAAAACTACAAGTCAGGATCTTTCATAAGACACCTGCGGAGAGCGGAAAACATAAGAAAATGACAAAAACAAAACACTAAAAGTTAAAAAGATAGCAGCAAATGATGTAAAGAGCCAAAGGCAGCAGAAATAAACACACTTCAGTTTCTGAACTAATCAAATAATGTGGCAACAACGTGCAAGTCTGGCATCGAGAGCTACCCGCCAAGCAGAGCCGCTTCCACCCCTCTGCCAGCGTTTGGGAATATTTTCTCTCCGGGTGCTAGCGCCGGCTGCCTGACACGAGGTGGCCCATGTGAAGCGTTAGACGGTGACTAGCTGATGACCTCTGAAGGTTGTGTGTGACTGCGTGTGTGTGAGTCAGGATGAGACGTTCGGTGCACGTCTGACTTTAAAAGCTTAGAAACGTGGGCTCGTTAGTCAGAATGTGTGCGTTGGTCTGTCAGCAGCTGTCCTCCAAGGCATTGACTACTTGTTCCAAGATGTCGGGGCAGCGGTCGGCGATCTGCTGCAGGACCTGATTGGCGTACTCCTGGAGCTCCGCCCCCTCCCTCTCACACAACGCTAACTCCGCCTCCAACTGAAATGGAAAGAGGAAAAAAGGGAGAGGAGATTTTAGACAATTTGTAAAACCTTTTGGGATTGAACAAGCAAATCAGCAAAATCAAAGGATGGATAAAAAATATTGTTTTTCATGGCCTTGCACATTCTGGTTTTCATACAATTTGGATATTTTTACATACCTAAAAAAAATGCAACAAGTCAAACAAAGTGACTCTTTCAGGTTGTGGCAAAGACTGAAACCTTTAAAAAAAAGCCAAACCACCTACTTCCTAATAGTAGCAGCTAAACTGTCTACGGCTAAAAAACAAACTAACAGGGACTATTTTCCTGTTTTGGAGATCAGGGAAACCTTTTCCGTTCATCTAGACAGTGAAGTAAGCAGAATTTACTTTGCAACCTGTACTTTGAGGTTAGCAACAGGACCACTCAAGCCTTGACTTAACATTGTTAATAAAAAAATAACAAAAGTGCTGTTATCCAAACAGGGACAAATTACGTAGCCAGTTCCCTAAAAGCCCAAATTCTCTGCTCGTGCTCAGGAGCCGGCCTCGAGGAGAGTGGTCTGCAACTGGACCCTTCTCAGCATGTTTAAGGTCCATGCTCATGTCCACACACATGCATATCAGACTGTAATCTGAAAACACCACAGAGTAGTTCTTTCTCTTCAAACAGAGTGGAACATTTCTGCGAGGGAGCGCTGATGCTATTTTCTTTGGCCGTGGCCGAGCTGAGACGTCAAATCTAACTGGCTTAATGACCAATACATCTGTATCAATAAGGGTGCCGCTAAAACAGTCATGTAACACAACCCCACATTTATGTTTGTGTGTGTGTGTGAGGCCTGGGTCAGATATTGGCAAATATTCCCTCATTAAATCCTAACCTCTTCCCTCTGCTCTCATCTCTTTGCCAGCAAATCTCCCTGGTATTTTATATTACAGAGGCGTTATTCATGTGTAAAACTGCTCTAAGTAATAACATTGTTAATGATTAATGAAACTTTACCTATAAATCAGGGGTATATACAGCTGATTATGCATATATTGAGTTGTTACCCTATTGAATAAACTGTATGAACACTTTGTGTGAAGAATTTGAAAATCAAAGACATTAACCAGGCCGATTGTCTTTTATGCAAGACTGCCAAACAGTTTTTTGGGAAATGTGTATGTATGTTTTGGATTTGGGCCCATACCAAGGCATAAAAGTCAGGATATCTTAAACCTGCTGCTTCACTTTTGAACATTTCTATCAAATTCTGCTTCTTGCAGAGCTAAATAGTTTCAGTGCTCCTTTAGGTTCAAGTAATAATGTTGGACAGATGTCAAACATGGGAATTATCATAGTAAAGCTAGAAGAAATGCTACATGCAATATCACACGTTTATGGATTATACCTTTTATAAACAAAGGTATAATCCATATATTCATCCATATATTTTGTTTTATAAACAAAAGCTATTTGTTATTTGACTCCACTTTGTTATGGCTAAGAACAACCTATACTCCATGCTTCTCTATTTGTATTTGTTACATTAGCAGGTGTGTACACAACAATGCCAACAATGAAAAAAGTAACTGGACAAGAAAGACTGGATATGAAAATGACGAATATATGTAATATAAGTGTCACAAACAAAGTTCAAACAGAATGTGAGGAGTCTGACATCAGTGGCAGTGATGGAGCGTGGTAATGTGTAGCCGGCAGTTTGAGCTGCAGCCTGCTGATGGTGGAGATAGTGTGCAGTTAGGAGTTTATGGTCCATATGACCTAGGAGGAGAAAATGCTTCTTGTCCTCTCAGAGGTAATTCCTGAAGGGCAGTGAAATAACTTGTGAGCGGGCTGGTAGAGGCCCATAAGGGCGCAGTTCCCCCTGGAGGCGGAGCAGCGTGCGGCGGTGATGCGTGCAGCGCACCAGATCGCTGTTTACAAAAGCAGAAAGACAGAGTGGAAAAGAAGCAGGTGTTGATGAGCGGGACAATGAAGGAAGAAACGTGGAAGAAAAGAAGGGAACATCGAGAGAGGAGGTGAAGGAGAGCCTGATGCCATGTTTGGAAGCAAAGATGCTCGACTGCCACTGTAATGATCTCTGTGTTTGTGTGAGCGAAGGTTTGGCCCACTCTGGCCCACTCTGAAAGCCCTACTGACATCAGTCAACAGAGAACAATCCCCTCTACGTAAACACACTGACTCATTCAGCCTTTCCAGGTGATCTAAATAGGAAACACATGCTTCCCGCTGTGTACCAACCAAACAAATCACTCTTGGATGCAATGAAAGATTTTCTTCTATCATAACATTATCTGGGCCTTGAGGAACCACCACATGACACATGAGCAAAGGCAGATTTCAGGAAGAGTGAAGGTCTGAGAACGTAGTCCAACCTTTGTCTTCTGATGGTTTATCTGCCTTGATTGCCTTCCCCTATGATTTTTTAGTAGTTTCTGCTGCTCTAATTTCCCGTCCGCAATGGCCAAACACCCTCAGGCTACAGAGACCTGGGCTAGCGTGCGTGTGCAAAAGAATTAGAGTGCCCTATTTTGCTGTGAAGCTCAGAGGTATCTACAACATGTCAGTCTGATCATAATTGCAGGTAATTCAGCTTAATGGCTTTGCATCTTAGCTGCGATCTCCCAGAAAAACACGGCAGTAAAGATAAGGTTATAAGACGATTGGGAAAAGATAAATGTTTCGCATGAGTGTGTGCGTTTGTCCTCCACAGCTTTGACCTACACACACACCACTAAAAATGTGTTAGAACTGCATTTGACCCACATAATCTTGATTTTGGAAACCCAGAGCAGGTTAACATCAAATAAATCAACAGTGGACAGACTTCATGTTGTAGGCAGCCAAAGCTGATGTGCTTCAGAGCTTTGGGTTGTTTATCAGAAATGTCTTGAGGAAATCATGAAGGCATGCTGGGTATTACCTCAATCAACTAACTTAATGAAAGGCAGAGGACAGCCTAATAATTTTCACATTTACAACTAAATTGAGAGCTGCCTGTCTCCACATAGGACTTAATAAAGACATATACCAGAGGGATGTCCTGCTGATTCTGAGGCCACAAACTGCTTTTATGTAAAGTACTGGCTTTGAGGTCTAAGGGAAACATTTCAAGCATTTATAACCTGGGGTTTGCTTCATACATTTCAGCTTTGCTGGTTATAATAAATCTTCATTCCTTGAGTCCAGCTCTGACTTCTGACATTACAAGACTGGGCCGATTCCTGGACAAAACTCCAGTTTCCTTACTTTTCTGGTTTGTTCTGCGTTATGCGTGACCCCATATCTGAGGTTATGTATCCATGGGTTCTTCCACTTTTATTTGGTTCTGTCTTTTCACTTTGGTTTAAGAAAGAACTGCAGGTATAAAAGCCTGGACCAAACAGCTTGTTTTTTGTTTAAAATAATTTATTCAGTTAGACTTTTATAACTTGAAGGTTTGGGGGGGGGTTTGTGTCAACCGAATGCAAACACACACTCTAATGGATAGTTTGGAAAGGATATTATGGATGGGAGAGCAAGTCAAAACTGAGCCTAAATATTGCTGCTGGTAGTGGTAATCCCAGTACAAGACTTTTTTCATGTCCATACTAAAATAATTTCTGTCTTAATTTTTAAAAACATAGCTGAATAATCTAGATCATGTTGGTCACCATTATTTCAGGTCCTCCTTCGGGTGTTCTAGATGAGCAAAAAGTAGATGAATTATAGAGGTCATTTCTACTTTTAAGTTCTATGTTAGAAAGTATCAACAAAGTATGCATAACATTTTGGATAAATAGTAAAGGAATCACTGCTTTATGAAAAGGATCAAAGATTGCAATGAGTCTGATTTTCCTTTGGTTTTTCCTTTTGTCCATGTGACATAGTTAGACTCCAAACCGATTGGTTGCGTCATTATGGGACTGAGTTGCATCATTCTTACATCATAATAGTCAATCTAGGGAGGAAAAACCCTCGTAACTGTTGAGTTACGGATTATAGCCAAAACTGGTGAAAAATGGCTCAGGTTTTTTAAAGGAAGTCATCATAATTTAATCCTAAAATAAAAAAGTCCCATTTCTACTCAGCAATAAACTTCTTATATTCCTGCATCCAGTTGAAAGCTTAATTAGGGCCTGAGAAATGATGAACTCCACACAGGCTCCAGTAGTGTGGTTGAAGTTTGGAAGCTGTACTACGAAGCTCCCACAAGTCAGTTCCCAGACAATCACAGTGTGTGGTCAAAGAGATGTGTATGCAAATTAATGTAAGTGGGCAGAGAGGTGGCACAGCCAAATTCATGGTCCCTGCCAGTGTGTGTGCATTTAAGACTCAGTGTGTGTAAATGATACAGTGATTTGGTTTTTTTACATGACAGGTATGTGTGAGTGCGCAGCATGAGGCTAAAGCTCCAGTTCTGATTTATAGAGTGGCAGACGGGACTGTGGGAAGAAGAGGGGAAGGAGAAGGTGAGGGCTAAGATGTGTGTTTGTGTGCGTGTCTCGGAGAGAGGGGGTTTGTTGAAGATGGTTTTTACTGCAGCCATTAAAGCTCCATTATCGTGATGGATCGTTATCTGCCTTACTGGGGGCCTGGAGACACGCGCGCACTCACAAACCAACACTGCTGAAACTGTGCACTCACTTGGACATAAGCACACAGGTTATCAGCTTTAGAGTGAGGATGAGGGCGTGAGGTGTGTGTGCACTGACCTCCTGACACATGTTGCAGTGCCTGAACCTCTTTACAGAGGAATGCTAATGTTTTCTAAAGAAACTATAACTCAGCCGTGAGAGATCGAGACCCTGAGCCACACACAAGCATAAAAACACGCACACACCAAACAGAACAAATGACAAGAAGGTAAAGATGAGGAACACATGTATTATTTGACCACAGAGCATTTGTGAATGTTTGCACAGGTCAACTGCCTGCTATGGACATCTTACAGCATGCCTTCAGATTTTAATTTACAATAATTTAAAATTCTGAGGCCAGGGGTCTGTTTTCACTTAGAAAACGGCCTCTGTCCACTTCATGGCTGTGCATTTTAAACACTTAAACTTCCCCCCACTTTGACTGATTTAGGGGAAATTATGTTCTCTGAACTGTGAGCTCGAATCTCATGTCTCCACAGATCAGGGATGCTTACAGTGAGGCCCACTGACCCACTTTTACAAAAAGGTTATAAAGTGCTGAACAAACAGGGCAGCAACTGCTTGAGCTGTTTTGGGAGGTTTTGTAGGCTAAAAAGAGATGTTTTGGAGAAGCCTGACATGGAATTTGAGGGCATAAAGGAAAGGGAAGTGGGGTCATGAGTGTTACTGTGGTGCACTTAGGTTACCGTACAACAATCAAAGGAATCTAATTGGACCTTTCAGAAATTCTATATGAAATAAATGACTACTTCACTATAAAGAAAGCTACTTATTTTTCTCAAACTGTCTCAGCTGTAACTAAAACATTTTATAAGGATAAAGCACAGTCTGATATAAAGAACCTGAAAAGGCACTGAGGCACAGAGAGGGAAAAAGATCAGCACTCAGGAAAAGGTTGGAGAGCAATTTTTGTTCCCTTAATTCAACCCCACTATTGAAGCCATAAAGACACAATCAAAAAGGGTCCAGACTCTTCAACAGCAGCCCTGAGCGACGTTACAGAAACAACATTATGGGACAAGGCAATAGGATAAAGAGTAATACAGACTTTAATATAGACTGTTATAATCCCTGTTTCTCGGCCTGTCTTTATTTAATCCATTGCTCTCTAACAGACTTACACTGAGTAAAACAGCTTTAGAAGCTGGCGGCCTGTGCTGCACCCAGCCCAACTGTGCACGAGCCACGTCCAGCACACTCATACCCAGCTCAGCTAATAACACCAGCTAACAAGCTGCAATGGGAATTGGGATTGAGGGGTTGTAGCTAAAACTCCTCCAGAAGGACTAAAAATACAGCGCCCTTAAACATCTCTGAGGATGAATTTAGGGGAAGTGGTTTCTGGGTAATACAGCTTAATTTAATGTTATGTCAATGTATTATTTCATCTGCCAAATCGGACCATAGAAACATAATTATATTGACATTCCCATACTCTGAAGAGCTCCATCATCCTATTGTTGTATTTATGAATGCTCAGTACACTCTGTAACTGCATGACGAGAACAGAACTTTCTAAGCTTATAAACAAGAGCTGAACCTGGCCCCCGAGTGACTGCACAACGCTGGACTAACAACACTGACGGCTGCAGAAATAAACAGCAGGAACATACTGCAGGGCTGATTGTGTATACTGTAGGTGTAACCTCCCTGTGGGCCAATCTGGAAAGATGGAAGCAATTTCACTTGAACCGATTCACAGTTGCTAGGGCTGAGAATTCATTTGGCTTTGTTTTTCAAATAGCAGGGATGTTAATGCTGCAGGAAAACACAAGCTGCAGGTGCAACACAGGACACGTTCATTTTTAAAAGAAAATGTTCTACTTCTGGAAAAGAAAGAAATTAATCAAACAAAGGAGGATCGAAATGCTTCACCAAAGTGGGACGATTTATCTAAAGATACTTAGACCTCTGAGGAGGTGCCCCCACCAGACACTTAGAAAATAGAAAACACATCATCATTGCTTTGTTTATCCCATTCATCACCCTTTTAAGTTTTTTCAATATACTGAATCTAGAAATCCAAGGTTAAGTAATTTTGTTTTATCAATATGATATTTAGATAAGAAAGAAGTATGACTCAAGGAACACAAACCTAGCTAGCTCAGTATTGAAGTGTGACCTTTTGAACAACTTTGAAAACAATAACTGTACAACTTTGAAGGTCTAGTTGTAAAACACAAGGTAAACCATTATACATTTCTCCTGTTTGCTGAAGTCACAGTGGCGTTCCGAAACAAATTCTTCCAGGCCATTAGAGGTATTTGAACGGACTGGAGGAAATGCCAGCAACGAGTTCAGGGTCTGAGGCAGAGAGTGGAAAAAGGTGAGAGTGGAAAGTTGTTTGCTGTGGTCTACGTTTCTTTTTCTGAGGGAAATGGAGTCTTTGGCCTTCACCTGTCACCATCTCCAGCTTTTATTCTCATTACTGAGGACAGAGGACAGAGAGGGGGGAAGACAGAGGTTGGAAAGCAAGGCAGCAGCCGGAGTGGGACCTGAAAAGAGGTGGAGTGAGAAGGGCGAGCAGAGTGATCAACAACGAGTGGCAATGGTTGAGTCACTCAGAAATGGGAGAAATGGTGGACTGTGGATAAAAAGATTTACAAGGACAGAGAAAAGGAAAAGAGAGTGAAGAGGAGGGGGATGGAGAGAGTGATAATCAGAGACAGGAAAGTTCAAGGGTGAAAGGAGAGAAAGACATAAAAAAAGACATAGGCATGTAAAAAGAGGCTGCCTGGTGAAGCCATTAAGCCTGGATTCAATAAATCTGCATAAAACCAACCAGCAGTCTGTCTGTAATGACCAGTGAAGGCCAAAGTGTGTGTGTGTGTGTGTGTGTGTGTGTGTGTGTTTAAGGCACTATCAAATGGGTATTGAGAGTTGTACTTGTGCTGGTACATCTGACTGCCCCCTTTCCCCTGCCTAACTGAACTTTAGATACTGTAAGGACAACCCCCCCCCCCCCCTCCATTGTGTGTATTTCTGTGCGTGCAGTTGTTATTGAGGACCCCTGTGTCATATTTGAAGATAAAACAATCATCTTCCAAAAGAACTTCCAAATAAAAGCAGAGGGAGAGCCCAGACCATCGCACTGGACAAATGCACAAGTCTGAATGTTTGCTTAAGCCTTAACACCACCTTTTCATCTGCATGCACAGAAAATCTATTGTTCTTTGAAATAAACTCAGACAAAAATGTATTTTTTAAGGTATCACAAGCAAACTGCACTTTTGTCGCTAATTAGGATGTGTAGTATTAGGTATATTTTGGTTACTTGCATTGTCATAAACATTTTTAGAAAAAACAGGAGTTAAGTTTGGGAGTTAAAGCATAAAAACAGAGTGCTGCATGTCTTCTGGTGGTGTTTGGTTGGTTCTCCTTTCTTATGTTTGCCTTTGTTTTTTTAGAACTTTAACTGACGATGGCCTATGGCATCCCTTTTCAGACCCGTACCCTGAACCCTGCTTAATTTGACATGATCTGTTAGTATTACATTTACATCACTGTACAACAATTATTCAAAATAATTTTCCTCCTGAAATCTCATTGAAGTGAAATTCTCAATATGATGGTTCTCAAATGTAGAATTTAAATTTTTTATCAAAATTGTACCTGTGCGACCTGTATACAATTAGCAGTAACGAAAAAGAAAGCCAGCAGATAGAGCCACATCTAAACTAGGAAAACATTACTCAAGTTTAAACACACTAAAGTACACTTATTTCAATCCCACAATTCCATACACACACAAACACACAGGAACATAACTGGACTTCCACTCCCATTGTTACTCTGTATTTACAGTCCGCATTATCAGTTGTGATGTTTAAGTTCCAGCTCTGCCCTGTCCGGTTGTTGTACGTCCTGTCAGTCAAAATTCACCAAATCAGTGACCTTGAAACCTTGAGGAGCCCAAACACACACACAGGCACCGTTCCTGCCAGTCAGTGGAGAGGGCATTGTTTTGCCACAGGCCATCAGGGTGGAAAACTGGAAAAACAACGATTGTGTGCATTTGAAACTAAACTGTTTTATATCGAAGCAGAATTAGCTTTCTTTTGTGTGCAGGCATTAGTGTCTGTCCGTCCTATGGAGGATGTGGCCAGAAGCCTATACTGCGGCCACTACAAATCAAATGGTAAATGGGCAAGAAAAAGATTTATCATCAAACCTCTTAGCATCAAAAGAAAAAATAAAAACACCAGGCCCCGAAATAAAAATGAGTGAATCTACAGTGTTTCCAGTGAACCATTCTACTGTCGTTAACATATAGTCCATTTTCTGCAGTTAGAACAAATGACTCTAAAACTATTCATATCAGAAATGGATATTCATGGATGTATTTAGCTGAGTTGTACATTTAAGATACATTTTCAATTCCTTAAAACAAACGAGGAAGGACAGGAGCAATAATTAGAAAATTCACTGTGAATTATTTGAAATGATTCACCTGTAACAATGGCATCTGAGGTCTGTAGCTATATCCTTTTTTCTTACATTACAAGAGCTTGAAGACAAGTACAAACTGTAAGTGTGTCAGTTTTCTGAGGTTTCTGCAGTTTGAGTTGGCTCCGAAACAATCGCAGTCATTCACTGAGAGCTGATAGAGAATCATGGGCTGACGATTCATATTGGATTCATAAGCCTGGCGATACAATGTCCAACTCAGCCAATAACACTTCATACATTTTTTTATGGCAGCAAACACACACATATGTGCTTAGCATCGACTTAAACAGACTAAAATAACACACATTCTTGTAGGTTTATGCAGACAAATGTGCAACTGAGGTTCTTAGTAGCTCTTCCAAACTGTCAGTGAGATTGACACACACAGACAAAGCCCCCCTTTACCTTCACGCTTCAGGTGGAAAAAAGGGACAAAAACAGTGAGAAAGCGGAGGAACGCGATGCCAGTTCTCTTCAGTGCTCATTAGAGACGTCGTTGAGCCATAAAACTTATTATTATGACCATGGCACAGAAAAGGACTCGGGTCAGTAAATCCTCTCTATAGGAGAAAGTGTTACTTTCCGTACTTATGCTAGAAAAAACAAACAAAAAAGAATACAGAAAAATGTTAAAGTTAGCTTTGCTGAGGAACAGTGATTAAAGACTGATCCTCAGTCTGATGCTTCCAGTGAAGTCTGTCCAGCAAAATGACACGAGAGTCCAGTCAGTCAAACGTCAGGAAAAGGCAAACCTCTATTTGCTAAACTTTTGTGCTATTAGAGTTTTGAACGACCTAACTGAACTGCCATGAAGCAGGATTGTAGGTTAATAAAATCACTAAAAGCTTTTCTTGAAGCATTTTTGACATCCATCACTCACATGTTCTAGCAGAATAAATATGCTTCTACTTTATCAGATTAATCAATCCACACCGAGTCCCCGACAGATGGGTGAGAAATGCATCTCCCCTGGTTTAATGCCTCAGGTCTCCTACTGTTTATATGTTCTGGGTTTATTGCTGCTATCTACAACGATTGATCATGACTTCGGTCACTCAGCGCTTCCGACATAAAATCAATGACTCAATATAAAACAATGGTGATTTATTCCCGCTAAGCAAACATAAAACCCACTTCTGTCTAATGACTTTGTGTCAACCATAACTCTGCCCATAATAGACAGTAAATAGTTTTTTCTTTTGAGCATTGAGCCATTTATTTTCAGTCATTGCATGCACAAAATCCAGTTTGTTTTATTATGTGATTGTTGGTTAAAGGCTGTGGATACCGCTTTTTGTTTAAATCTGAACTCCTGAGAGAGTGCATGTGAAATGGGGACTTATTCTGGATTTAAATCCAAACAATGTTGCTTTGCTGATCAAAGGGAAACAAACTTTAGTACGAATGCTAATTTCCCCCGCAGGGAAGAATAAAGTATTTACTATTCTATTCTATTCTATTCTATTAAATTATTCAATTTATTGATTAAGCCAATTACAACCCTTTGTTAGCCTAAACATTTAAAACCGAGGCCCCAAAGATAAATTATTAAACTGTTGACCATGAGTTCAAACCCTACAATTGCACCCCAGAGATAGTTTCCCTTTTTAGACTAATTTTCCAGGTGGGGTTTTTGCTCTCAGCTGTTCTATTTGTGAGACACAGAGGCAGTATGAGGGGCTGAAATTGATCACTGTGGAAGGCCTGCTCTGCTACCCATCTGTTCAGAGGCTGAGAAACCTGATACCTAGGAAACACTGTGCATGTTCCATTCATTCCCGTCACACAGCCAGTGCATTTCGCTGCACAGGATAAGACATCCCAAACATATATTTCCATGTCTTTTCTACATTTCAATGAGTGTATCTATTATCAAACATATTTAAAATATCTAGATGAACGTGAATTAACTAAGATATAGATTCATTCATATCTTTCACTCAAAACCAAGTTTGAGATACTTACAAGAAATTCTTTTAATGATTACTGTATCTTAAGATTCATTAACGACAATAACAATAATAACAAAACAGCAACAAAAGCTTTGTTATTCTAATGAATCAAAAATAAAGTGTTTGGATTTTACGAGTTAGAAAAGTGTTTTGATTCACTCCAGTTCATTAAAATATTTTAGCATAAAACCACATATAAAAAAACTAATGAAATTTAAAATGAAAAGGGAGGGATCCAGGCTTTCATTGCAGCAGCATGACACAGAGGAGGCTTCTCTCAGAAGCCGTGTGGCACATGGCAGAAGGACGCGGTCAGGTACACGGGCCTGCTGAGCTCCTTCAGGATCGCCGCGCACTCACGCCGAGGCGCCAGTAAACGTGCGGCAAATACGGTTCTGCGCGAGTCTGTGCCTGCGTCCATGTGTGTTTTACATACTATTTTAGTGTGATCCTAATGGCTTTACAGAGTGCCAGGCATTTTAACAGAGCCAGGGAGAGGCTTGTAAAACATAGGCACACACACTCACCACAAGACAGAGCGGCCAGGCTGGCACATGGGGACATGGTGGTCTGGAGGGAGGGTGTGTGCGTGTATTAAGAGGGTCAACCAAGGTGATGGTGACACATGATGGAGGAAAACGAGAAACATGGCTCCGAATGAAAGACTGGCAGTGTGTCTCTGTGATTGTGTGTAGGCAGGGTTGGGCTTAAAGGAAGAAAAAAAAAAAACACATGGCGCCAAGTGGCACTGCCTGGCTCTGAGTGGGTTTGGACGCAGAGAGAGAGAGCAGCAGAAAGATGCAAATTGTGATGTTGTTAAGGGAAACATCCAAAAAAAATATATAGCCAGAGTACTTTAAAACCCCAGTAGCTCCTACACAAGCACCGACGTGGAGCGGTGAGGAGGTATGAGCGAAAGGTAAAGTGGATGGAGACACTTAGGTGGACTGCACTCTCTCAGAGGGAGGTAAAAATATAGCACTCTCTTGAGAGAATGGTGGCAAAACCTAAAGATAGATTTAGGAAGTCTACCCAGGAACACAAGGATAGAAAAGCTTAGCCAGTTTTCCCCCAAAAGCCAAAGCCTCACAGTAAAAGATATATCTTCATCCTGTGGGCGGATGTTCCAGATAACATTAAGCAAAACGAGCTTTCTCTCAAATTACACCTTTTCTGACATAGTGTACAGCTAGATTTTTCTTTCCTAATAAAGCCAGCTAAACTTGCCACCCAGGGAGCATACAGTTCTTCAAACCACTTAAATGCTGTCCTCAGCAATTTTGTTACCATTTGAAATTTGAAAATCATAAAATTGTGGTCTAGTTTTTATATTTTCCAGTACTCTTATATTTTCATTTCTATCAGAGTCTATCAGTCTCACCATAGAACCTAAAATAGGTCCATTTGTCTACATCTCCAAAACACAATAGCATCACAATCCAAGGTTAGAAAACGGTGGAAATGGAAACCATCCATTGACTGTTTCTTTATTTTTCTGTGTGTGCATGTTGTTGTATGAAATGATTACAGCTACAACAGTGAAACCCCTTGCCTGGAATTGGCATGGTTCTCAGTCTTGTATTGTCACTGTGTTTTGAGAGGTCAGACAAGCATGTGGAAAAACAGAGCTTCCCTCCTCAGTTTACTCCTAACTTTGAGCGATCGATCGTCAATCATCTCAAAACGCTGGAGAGAGATGTTATTGTTATCCCAACAATAAGCCTCACATAACCAAAGATGTAACGTCCCTATAAACAAAAAATAAACAGGATTTTTTTTGGCATAAAGAGTGTTTGTTTTGGACTAAAATACCTTAACCTTTAGGGAGGGCAGATAAACACGGAACCCCAAAATGAACAAAGTTGTGATCCAGTGAACATCAGTGCCTGTAGAACTGCATGAAATTTAAAACAAACACGAAGTCTTAACAGGAAACAGTTCACCAGTCTAAAGGGAAAAAAAAGAGAGCTCTAAACTTCAATGATTTCCCCCCTCATACTTTCTTATGTAGGACTTTTATCTGGAGGCAACAGAGGCCTTTGGTATTGTTCTATCTACAAAGGCTTTAAACAGACTGGCTTTAAACTAAAATGTTTAGAGGACCTCAGCTGTTATGAAACACAGGTTTTTTCTCCAACATTTAGCTCAGTATTACTTGTGTGCATAAAATATATGTCCATCTGAAAACATTGCTCTATCTCTGATACAGTATCTGTTTCAAGACACATTGAAAACACGTTTAAGGCAGCTGCTGACCTACTTCATCATGCAGAGGACAACAGTTTAATCTACTCTAATCAGGAAAATTTAAAGGGATCCTAAAGTCAGAGAAACTGAAATGAGTTAAGCGTAAACACGGAGCAAATCATTAGCTGCTCTGGCGTTTATCATTATCTGATGCCATGGTATAGGCCTGATTTCATAAGGAAACGATGACCTCATGACTCCACTTTACTGCTAATCCCTGTTACGACACTGATTGTAATCCAGTGTTTGTGTGGAGTTCAACTGTGCTGAGTTGGAACTGTTGGGATGAACTAATGTACATGGTAAAAAGGGGCTTTTTCTCAGGAGGCTATTTGGTTTTGATTAAAGGCATTTAGTGCCATTTGTACATAAGTATATTTTTAATTGAGTGGAGCTGGAAGTTGGCAGGACTTTATTTTAACAAGGTTGTGAATTACACCGATGTTTTGTGTGCTGCTTCTGAGCAAATATCATGGATATGTGTGTTTTTCTCTTGTGTCAGACATTATGAGCTGCAAACTGCCAGCAAAAAATTAGGACATTTTAAAGATATAGGCTGACCGGTGACCAGCTCTACATGAATTAGGCGGGTGCATATAGTCTGGTAGCAGCTGTAACGTTAACTGATTTTGAATTTAGGTTTAACTGGCTTTGATCCTCAACCGATTTGTTCTCTTATCAACTAAATATTTTTTTGTGTATTAAAAAAACCTTGTGATGAAGCATAGGAATGTTTTGGCAAATTAGGGTGACAATCACATAAAAAACAGGAAAAACAAATATTTTTAAAACAAAGGCCCTTGTGATGATTTGAACAATATAGTGAATTTTATGTGTAAAAAGCAAGAAAACAAGCATAAAAAATCTGTTGCAGCAAATCAAAGACAGTTCCTCACGCTGTAAGTCATTTGTGGTGAACTTGTTAGGAAGTAATTGAATTTTTTCCCTCTGTTGTAAATTTGACTTGCATGTGGCCATGAGCACAGTTTGCTTCCAATAATTAAAAGAATGTATTTCATAAACAGAAATAGGAATGGGAATAAAATATTGCAGGCTACATTCAGTCTTGTTAGATGAGCTTTAAAGGCTACCCACATAATCAGCTTTAATAGGGAATGTTTTTCTTTTGAAAACATAGAACTCTGGCCTCCAGACCACAGAATAAGGTCCTCATTTTTTTCATGAAAACAGGCTGATGATGAAAAATATGTCTAATAATTTTCTGTCCGTGAAAGTCACCCAGACCATTTTATGCGCACAGTAATTAGATGACAGCTTAATTTTCTATCTTAAACGTTTATTCAAAGTGACGGCAAGCCATACGGTGCCGTATCTGAAGCCCTCATGCTAAACAGAGACATTTCCTGGCATTAAGACATACAATAGGGCTTTCATGAATACTGTAGGAAACTAGTACCCTAACCACACACTCTGTCACAGAGCACCGCTAGTGTGTGTGTGTCTACAGTTACAATTTTCAATGCATACCACATGTAGGGACCATGTATTGCCTGATATGTTTTCAATATGGAGAGAGAGAGGGAGGAGGCCATAGCCAGCCATCATTTTTAAAAATGAATAATGTTGTGTTTGTACTGAATGTCTTAAAGCACAAGTGGTTACCATGATAATGCATCTACATGTTGGCCTGTTTCCCTTTCTCTTTGCTCTTTTCCATGTACATTTTTTGATAGAAAGATAAATCCATATCTTTTTCTTGCTCTGTGATGGAACTCTTGCTCTATATGAAGTCTATCAGTGAACAAAAAACACTGATTTATTGCACAGCCGGGCCCCTGTTGTCAGGTGACCTGCTGGAGTAAATCTTTTCACTAAAGTGAAAAGAGGCAGCACCAAAAACCAGCCAGGCCATCCAGTGGATGCCCTGTACTCCTGCACACAGCCACACACACATATGCCATCACATCCAGATGTCAAACAAGCATGGAAACACAAGAGCTCAGGCTGGATTCAGAAACAATGGATGGGTAGTGACAGAGAGCCCCTATGTCATCAAGAAAAATGCATATCTTCACAAAAGGTGCACTTTTGCTCCTTTTCCTCTATCTCCCAAACATTTTGAATAGAGGCAAAGTTTACATTTTTCTCCCTGTTGGTCGGACCCCCAGATGTACTCCGATGTTCTTACCTGTTCATGCGTCATGCTGTGCAGCTGCGTATGCCAAGAGGCGGAGTCAGAGCGGTGATAAGCAGGGGGCGGGGCAAAGTCCTGCAATATGATTGGATCTCGCTCTTGACACAGTGAGGTCAGGTGACTGATGTACAGCTTCAGTTTATTGCGATTCTGATTGAGGTCCAGGAGAGGAGAGATAATCTGTGGGATGGAAGAAGAAATAGTTTAACAGAGCAAACAAACATTTCAGCTTATAACGGTTCACAAGCTTTTGAACCGTCATGAGCTGAGTTGAACAGAACAGGCAAAGGTTAAGAAAACAAAGTCAAGCAGAAATGAGTGTTACTAAGGATAAGCAGACTTATGAAAGACAGTCATCAGTTTGGGAAAGGTGCCTCAAAGAAGTAAAACACAAACTTCAGTATTCATTCACTATTTTGTGTATCACTGAACTTCCATATCCAGCAAGTGACTCTTTTAAGAGTATGGTTTGCACAACAACGCCATTCATTTTGTTTTATTTAAAAAAAGCCTGATCAAGAAGACAAAATCTAAAATGACATAGCAGATATAATGGGGAAAAGCTTCTCAGCCAGGGCAGAATGCACATTTAGCCTTAAAGCATAAACCGTATGTAAAGCTGAATGAGTCAACGGAGTCATGATAAAAAGATGACAGTGTAAATGGAAACACGACGAGGGCCGTATAATTTACAGCCTCTGGAGTTCTGCCCACAAATGTGACATGACAAAGACAAATCAAAAGCCACACACACACTTTTAGCAACAAGCAGCAGTACTGGTGACCTGTCTGTAATCCACGCAAAACACACCTCATGTTCAATTTAACACCTGTGGCCGAGGAGCAAATGAAAACAACTGAGCCCATGCATGACCCACAGACACGGGCACAGCCAGTGGAAGGTCAGCGAGCCCGCAGGGGGGCGCAACAGATGGCTTCAAACACAACATTATACTGCGTATGAGGGCATTCTTTAAACGTGTTGCACTGTAAACTAACTGTAAAATGCATCAAAGCAACACAACTAATCCACCAAGTGCTGATAGAACAGCACTTAGTGACATTTTGACTTTTATAACTAGATTTTATAGTTGAAATGGGCCTCTTTTAAACCCCAGTTAAGTAAAGGAAGTTTCATTTTGATGGATTCAACATTGTTTTCAAGGTGCGCATCTGTGTATTTCTTTCTTTTCTCAGGTGTCAGGAAAAGCGTGGGAACGAGGATGAGAGAAGCAAAAAAAAAAACATGCATTGAGGGCTAAGAGACAGGACCTCCCCATGAGATGTGCACACTTTCACTGATAAGACATACAGACCACACTATTCTTAATCCTTGGGGGAAAACCAGGATTTAAGTGTAGAGGAAGCATGTTAAGAGGGCTGTTAGTGTGCGTCTGTGAGTCCCAGCAGCGTCTGTCCACACCCCGCATTCTGTGTTCATCGTCACTCACTACGCACATACACTTCAGATGTGCATGTGCTCTGTTTAGATCCTCTCACTCAGCACAGTACCATCATTCTGTCTCTGAACTCCATCTCTGCTCATTAACCTGCTGCTCCATTCAGAGTTTACATATAACCGCCACATAATTACGCTGCCTCTGCTGACGTTTACTGTGCAGCATGTGGATTTCACAGAATGCTGATTCAGATGACCATTTTTACTTTTACACAAACCTGACATTAAGTAATGTGACTATTGTGGGTCAGTCCTTCCGTTCCACATAAAACATTTGTTCCTTATTTAGAAAAGCTGCGCTTTGTACGAACATCTAAGAAAAAGTGAACACAGACCACAGATGCTCTAAATCATTGAGTAATGAATAGGCCAAACTGTAAGTAGACCAAACTATAGCTGACGCTGTATTCCATTTAAACTATCTGATTGATCAAACTTGGATTGGTCAAATCAGTGGTGTATTTTTTCTCACGAGTTACAGATGTGAAATACAGTAACCTTATTTACTGTGAAAAACACATGTTTTCACCGACAATTGCAATACTATGCATTGTTTCATGCTATCTCTAGTGGGCATAAGAGGTTCCTGGTTCCCAACTGCTTTTTTCTTCCGCTCACAAACATGTACAAATGCACGTAACTACGAACAAACTGCAATGAGGCATACCCATCTACTTATGAAATCTTTAAATAATTCCAGCCATTGTATTTTCTGATTAGAACCTGCTGGGAATGTATGGTGACCATTTTCCCTTAAAGGGAGAGGGAGGCTGGTGGAAATCCACTGGACTAATTGATGAATTAAAGGGTCGAAGAGTACAAAACATTCTGTGTTTCAAAACATCCCTGCTGTAGTAACTTAGTAGTACATGAAGACATTTCTCAAGACAAGATTTGGCTTTTCTGCCCAAAAATAAGCTGGACATATGTGCAGCAGCTGTTCTTTCACACTTTCTAATTCATACGTTTCTGTCAATAAGACTGAAAAAGAAACCCTGTCCACACTTTCCAGACCTATGGCAAAGCTCTGAGGATCAAATAGAAGACAAATGACAAAAAGGCAGAAAAAACAGCGGGAATGATTGGTGATATAAGGAAGACATCTGGACAGAGATAACGACACTCGTTTCTTTTCCGAGATCTGTCCTTCTGAAAAATGAGATGGAGAAACAATAGCAAGAAATATGAGCTAAAACCTCTGAAAGTCTTTTCAACACTTAGAATTTAGACATTTTTCCTCAGTATACAACGTGATACATCTATAGGCTGCAATAGTCAACAAATACAGTGTGTGTGGTTAATGAGTCTGCAGTGATTTCCAGTGTCTTACTGTACTGTGAAACAATCCCTGAGGAAACATCACTTCATACAGCACTGTGAGTCAGTGTGTGCTCATATGGCTTTATTAGCCTCTCATGTGTCTCTACCAAATTCTTATTGTACTATGAAAGAACTCCGAGGAGAGAAATTCTGCGAGACTTGCTGACCAGCCTCCAGGTTTAAGGAAAAAAAAAACTTCAACAGCACCATTATATGGTCAAATCTGGACATTTTGTCCTTTGAGATTCAAGCAGAGAAAGAAATACAGATATTTCTCAAGGAATAGCATCTTAGTGGAGTCATAAAACGTAGAGTCAGACCTACAGGAGTGATCGTCCTTATGAAGACAACTCGAGAATGATGAAGAATAAAGCAAAATATCTGAAAAAGTTAGTTTTATGACAAAACTAACTTCTACTAAAGTATATAGGGTTACAATGTGGCTCTTTCGCTTTGATCTAATGCTATTTTTCCACCAAAAGTAGCAGGTTTGCACAGTAAAATTATTGGCATGCTTACAGGGACAAGTTCTGTCTAAGACCAGTCCACCACCCCTTTCTCCCAGGGGGCAGCATCCTACTTGAAAATGTCGCATGTATCAGATTTACTCTTATCAGTTCGAGTCGGAGCTGTTTAAAGTCTACAAATACTGCAGAATTATTCAACATGGGGGTGACTGCTGAGCAGTAATCTTAATGTCAAGCAATTCTGCATGATTCAGACTCCCCCAACCAGGATACTGAACTTCACTGTTTTACAAAAATGCAAAATATCATAAAATGCTCCTAACAATGGTTGGTGTGTGTTAAAACTGCTCTCCCGTGTTTCTCAGCAGCAGTTTTCTCTGAAGCATTTCATTCTCCAACTGCATTACAGTATTCCCTCATAGAACGACGTACAATCACTCAGTGTTTGGATTAAATGTACTATGGCAAATTACCCACCTTACACACCAAGAGGAAGTTATGTGTGCACACGCAACGACGCAGAAAGGAAAAGAAATTGCATATATGGGCTGTGTGCATGCTGGCTGGACTGCCTCTCTTAGCAGGAAGGTGCTACCTCTAATTAATAAGAAGGGGTCAAACTTAGATCCAACAGTGAACCTTTGGGCTTTTAGCATGCCGATGGGAAATCCCTCTGGAGGAACTGAGCAGCACTAAAAGCAGAATGTGCAACTCATATGCAGTCCTGCCTGTGTGTAACTCCCTCAGCAAACCACAATATCATTTTATAATGGGAGACTTGTAGTTTAAATACTTAAAACAAAGTAGTTGTTTAAAAATCTGTAAAAATTCAACGTGTTTCACATCATTATTTTAGGAGTAAAGAATTTGGCCACATATTCCAAAACTCCAACACAAATGTAGCACTGAAAAATATGATTACCAAACAAAATCTAAAAGGTGGGTTATGATTTCTTTAGGAAGGTTATTTTATTCAGTGTCATGCAGGATTTGTAGTGGTGTGTTTTTTTTTGGTTTTGTTTGACTTGAAGATTGTCAGACAGCTGCCATCAATAATCTGAGAAACATTAAGGATAGATAGAATGATGGTGTGATTGTAATAAGAAAATCTAAACATCAAACAAAAACCATAAGGAGTCACAAAAGTGTTAATGAAGGACGGAAAAGCAAAAGACTTAATAGAATTATGGACTAGAAGAAATTATATCTAAATTAAAATGATCAAATGAAGAACGCAATTCATAACCTGAATTTATAGCCGCTCAAGAAATGATGGAGAGGACGGAGCAAAAAAAAGAGGTTCAACATTGAAAAAATTGATGGAAGTACAGTAAGGAAATGAAAAACAGAAACCATCAATAACGTGAAAAGACAGAAACCAGAGTGAGATCAGATGCTGATGGATGAAACAAAAGTCAGAAAAGACAAATGACTTGACGAGGACATCCAAACGTGAACGGACCCACATAAAGAGTACGCTCACCCTTCTGTACAAATTGGGAGAAAGAAGGTTTGTGTTTGGCTAGGCCCAAATGCCCTCCTCATCGTCCTATCGGTTAGTTCAGTCCAGTCGCAGCGTCAGAGAAAAGCAGGAAGTTAGTTTGAGTCAAATATTAGGAGCAAAGCGCAGGCTGTCGTTGGTTAAAATACTGACTGTTCATATAGATACAAAACAAGATATTAACAGAGAAATAAGCAAACAAGATCATATAACGTGACTTTGTTCAATTCATTGTTAATTAATGAAAAAAGTTCAGTGTCCTCGGCTGACTCCTCACCTGATCTGGGGAGGGTTTGTGGTTGTTGGCCTGCTCTGAGTTTGGAGACGCCACCTTCAGATGGTCGTCCTCGTAGTTGTCGGCCATCAGCTTCATCCTGTTCTGTGTCTACAGCGGAAAAAACAGACAGTAAACCCTCTCATTTCCTTTCAAATTGGAGACTAAGAAAAATCTCACAACACTCATCATCCGGGATGTTTTGACCATGTTTGAGGGAATGTCACAAAGCGATAAGTGAGGTTTGGTGTAAGAAGCTGAGAATTAAATTGCTTTAGAAGTCATTTGAACAGAAAAGGAGTGTTTTGATTGGCTGTCATGGTCTTCATCTCCACCAACATTCATCTGGTGAATGGAGACAAACAGCAAACAATAGACGGTTGGGGAACAGGCTTGAACTATCCATCTGCTTTAGAGTTTAAACTATTCAATATTTGCGTGCTGCACGAAAATCTGTGTGTGTACGAACACACAAAAAACTAACACTAACACTTACACCAACAGTGTGCCGCTTGCCTATTGTGTGACTTGTTAACTGCAGCAAAAAATAACAGAGTTGCCACTTGGAGGGCGGTCTACAAAACTAATATTAGATTGTAGACACACTGTTAATCACCTCATACACACACATTCACACCAACTGAATCAACTGCAAATGAATATAAAATCTTTTTCCCATTTCTATCCTTTTCACCTATATTTTCTTTCTCAACCCATCAATCTTTCTTTTATGATTACTTTCTTACTCTTCCCTCTTTCTATCTTTCATCCTTGTCTTGGCGCCTCATGTGTTTCACACGTTTTAGTTATTCTTTAGGCTTTACAGTAGGTCTGTTATGGGTGGGGGAGTTAGAGATAAAAAGCAGGGGAGAGTGTGAATCCTAATCTGTCGGTCTTGTACAATCTAAATCTCCTTTCAGCCTCTCGCAGAGCTCTGCAAGGAGCATGGGCTTAAGGAGACCAGACCTGGGTTTAAGTGTGTGTCTGTTCAACACAAACTGAAAAAGGTGAAATATAATACATATTTGGCTGAAAGCTCTGTGAAAAGATTATACGAAATACCCCAGTTGGAACGCTTTGTGTGTGTGAGTACTGGTGCTGGAAAGAAACAAACAAAACAAATGAGAGATATCCTGTCTTGACAAGTGCAAACTTTAAGAATTTCCTCCTTTTACAAAGACAAATATATTGAAAAAAATGTCAGCAAACATTTCAGCTCAAGAAATGAACAGAGAGCGCACCTGTTGACCAGAACACACATCAGCTAAGTGAGGTTTATTTGTCCTCACTTGACACTTCCACAGCTCCCTTCAACATCCTTCGTCATTCTAACCGCACACAGAAGCAAAACTGTCCATATGCTACAGCTGAAATTAGCTAATTATCTCTATTTTTACTTTAAGTAAAAAGGCCCAGGAAAGCGTGAACCCTCCTCTGAAAACATAAGAGGATAAATAATAATTTATAGAATTTTCCATAGATTAAAGCTGTCTCACTTTGTTGTCTTCTAGCTAGCCTTCGAATAATGAAATCACCCTCCTTTCACTTAGTTTCCTGGTCTTAAATGTCGCTTTAGTTCATTTAATGCGTGGCTGCTGGGGGTTGGGTTTCTGGATCTCCTCCCTCCACCCCATCAAGGCTCAAAATAAAATCTCAAAGATAAATCATAAAGGACAAAAGACAGAACATCAACAATAAAACAGCAAAATAGTACACTGTATTCATGATGTTCTAAAAATGGAAAGCATGCACTTTGTGAAGGGAAAAAGGAGTCTGTCTGTCTAGTCTGACTGTAGACTATGTCAGATTACTACACGTGGACAACAATGTAAAGTGCTGTGATGTCACCCAACGGAGTTCACTAAACGTTGATCAAATGAGGTTGCTGACATCACGTTTTAAGATGTCACTGTTACACCAGCCTACGTCAAACAGCAAACTGCAGCAACAGCTGCAATGCAGTAATGGATTTTTTCAAGTAATGATATGCACCGTGTTAGTCTTTTAAAAGCTATAGAGATATAGTCTAATCATAAACCAATTACCATGACAATCCAAAGGAAAAAAAAAAAATTAATGTAGCTAAAAGCTGGATCAGAACAACTTGCATGTTAAATAAGTAGACTGCAGCGGTAATAAAGTACAAAGCTGCTCATGAACATAATCCCACGACTTTAAGATCATGAGCCTCATGCTTTATTTGCCCAGCTTTATAAACCACCCCAAAAACATGTGCAACTGGCCTCCTCTCTGCCTTGCCTTTCTTTCTCTCTAAATGTTTTCTGAATCAGCTCTGCCGCCCTTTGAATAGCTTATTGTTATAGATAAAATACATGGTGGGAGAATAAACAAATATCCTTGCACCATAATCTAAAAAGGAAAATGTAAACAAAAGATTCAGATCTAAATTTTCTAGTCCTTCTGTCTTAGTCCCATTCTCTTTTTCTCCTAATCTAGTTCCTCCCTTTTTCCCGCTTTCTGTCTCCCTTTAACAATACCATCTCTGATTCAGGCTTTTCTAACATTTTTTTCTCTCCTGTCCTCTTCATCCTTGATCTAAAGTGTGCCCTCAGTTATGTAAAGTTTTCCTTTTCCACCTCTTATTCCCATCTTTTCTATCCAGCTTGATGGTTTCTTTTGTCTAATGGGTTTACTGTGTGGAAATCTTTGACCACAGGCTTTCTGTTCCAGCACGGCCTCCACATTGTGCATTTCACAGAACACAGTGAGATGTGACCCTTCGTTTTACCAGCATTTTGGAGTGACCCGGGCAGATTTCAGCCTTAAAACTAATAAAGAGTTTGTGGTGGAAAAGTGAGAGCCAAATAAAGTCAAGAAAGAGGCATGAAATGCCATCGTTAGAAATAATAAAAAAATATTGATTGCTTTGATGAAAAAGAAGTCTCTGCCTGTGACTATTGACAAAGTAGAAAAAAAAATAAAAACTGTCCATTAAGATGTTTACATCAGAAGAAGCCATTACCTGAATAAATTTAACATTCAAATAATGAGTTAAAAAAATATATGGGATTAAACAGCAGAATGTTTTCTATATTTTGGAGTATCAACCACTCCAGAATTGCATGTAACATTTTAGTGGAGTAGTCCAACAAAGCAGTCGTGCTAGTAATAAACCTTACAACTTTAGATCTAAAAGAGCTGACTAAGTGGCTGTAAGGAAGCACTGAGAAAGATTCTTAGCTCGAGGACTAATTCTTCCGCCTTCTTCAGCAAAACATTTTATTACAGCAATCCTGAGAACTAAATGCCCGAAAAACCCTTAAAAAAGCAAGAGCAGGAAAAAAAACAACAAAAAACTAACAGAGAAGAAGAGATGTCCTGATTTTCCTCTCTGGTCTTTCTTTACATCGTCTCTCTAATTATCAGGAATGCTGACCTCAGCTCCCTTGTTTCTGTGCCAACTCTCTTTCTCGCTTAATCTAATCATCACACCATTATTTCACTCCCCCTCCCTTATCCCTCCCTTCGTCTTCGCCTTGCCTCCACCCCACCCCCCAACCTCCAGCTCTGCTGTAACCTGCTGACAATGGACAGAATGAGAAGCAAATTAAGAGAGGGGAATGGGCAGGGAATGCTGACTCATGCTTTGAAGAAAATTATTTCTTTGTGATAAGGCTCTGGGGAATATTAGATTAGATTATCACTTTGTATTGTGGTAAAAAAGGAACCTTTGTAGATATCAGTGCAATTATCAATAGCAGAACGTAGCTTGAGTCACGATGGTGCAGGAGCTATCCAATCCTGATAACCAAATTCATCACTTTTCCTCATTTCCATCGAGAAAAGACAACTGTCGATAAGTGAAAAGTTACAAATGATAATGACGCAAATCTGAGCTGAGTGGTGTGTGGAAATATTCAATCATAAGTCTGTTGAGCAATGAATTAGATTAGATCAATATTTTATCATTTGGCAGTAAAAGAATGGTAATCATGAAAAAACAAGATGAACATTTTTTTGTGCAAAAAAGAGGGGGAAAAAATCCATTTCAGTTTCCCGTCAAATTACTAATGTTAGACATTTTTTTTGCATGAAATGAGGACCTCGGTTCTGAATGCCTCTAAACTGAAGAGGTCACAATGTTAATCTGTGCAATTATTTGAATATTTTGAAGACTTGTAGTGGCTCAGTTAAGTTTTGCTTCACAGAGTTGAACTTTTCTTGCAGAGTTTGAAAATGGAAAGCTTGCAGCTTCATTTAGTCAGAGCGCCATCGAAAAGCACAGTCCACGTTTTGAAGCCTCACAGGTGTAGGAGGCAGGCGGCCAGAAGGTTGTAGTTGTTAAACATCTGTTTCTTGCTGGAACAGATGGTGGTATTTTTCTCACCATCTCTTTCCTCCTGTTCCATTTAAAAATATATAACCATTACTCTTTTTTCCGTAAACTTTATCACAATTTTTTCTCCTTTGCTTCTCTTCCCTTCTGTGTCTGTCTCTAACTTACTGAGGGAAATAAAATTTGGACTGTGGGAATGACAGAGGAGATGGGAGTGAGGCCAACTTGATGTAAAACCTCCTGCTTTAGGGGTCAAAGGTCAACATGCAGGCAGTGTTTTCAGGGCAAGGATATTCCACACTTAACACAGGTGTCTTTGTGCCTGTGTGGTGCATGTGCCACAAATGCTAATCATTTCTCATGCAAGTCTTCAGAATTTTATTTTTATTTTTATTTCTCTGCTCTATTGTTGTGTTTCTCATCAACTCACAACTATATAAAAAAATAACTTTTGTGCATTGTCTGCTGAAACTCAGCAAATGTTACATTTAACTACACTGACAATAAACCAACGTTTAATTTATTCCAAAGGCAAAGTGTAATTTTCAAGATGAATGAATCCACAAAATTACAAGGCCATCACCTAACCAGAAAATTAAATGAGACTTCCACAACTCTCAGCTCGAGTTTTTACAGAGTGTAGAAAGGAAAGCTGTAGCAAGAAAAAATACCAAGCACTTTGGTATGAACAAATATGACTAAACACCAAGTCAATAGTTAACTCAGGCTTGTGGAGATTTCAAACGTCAAACATTAGTAAAAAATGAGACATTAAGAGTCCAATACAGTAAATCAATTCACAGAAGGTTGAAATTCTATCTGGATCATTTTAAAGAAGTTTTAAAGACGACTTGTTAAATCTAATTATTGCATTAATTTCACCTGTCTTTCTCTGGTAACACTATCCGGTGTGAGCAGGGTTGTAGAAGTGGTTTTAAAATGTGATGCAGGTAATTGTGGAGCCTGATCCTAAATTCAGACCAGACGTGATGCAGGATTTGAGCACTTCTACCAAAAAAATCATCTGACCTCTGACCTGACAAATGGAGGTTGTCAAAAATACTCAACTTCAGAAAACTATTTCAGGAACTGTAACACATGCACAGAGGAACCACGTCTGTGACGCTGCAGGTGGGATGTGGAGCCAAAGAGGGCTCCCTAAATAGTGCTTTCTATTTACACCCCCTCTGCTTTCAGCAAATCATTGAGGTCATTATAACTTCACATTCATCTAATGTCGGGCTGGGTACGAGCAGCAAAGGGAGAGAATTTATAACTCTCCCTGACACACAGGAAAACCAGGGGGTCTCAAGGGTGTTTCATCCCTGGGGGACTGAAAATTACAACACAGACTGAGCGTGTGAGCAGTGCAGCTCACGCCCTAAGTAACCACCTTTGAGGCCCTGAGGTGTCATAAATGACTTCAAACAGAACAGAGATGAGACAGAGGGATGAGGAAGGAAGTGAGAGGAAGAGGAGGATGTTGTAACGATTTTGCCGGACACAGCAAGCCTGCAATACATCCCCGCCTCTCACTTTAATACCACTTCACACACCCTTTGGCACTAAATTCTCCATTTCCTGAAATTTCTTCTGAAGAATTGTCAGTATTCAACAACTGAAAGTCTTACCGAAAAGCTAATAATGTATTCTGAACATAGGAGTGATTTGATACTGACAAAAAAGCTAATCAAACAGCCTCTTGGTTTGAAACAATGGTAACACCACAAAGAAAGGAAAGGTAGAGAGACCAACAGAGGATTTGCCCTGCACAGAGTTCCACATTCGGTCATAGGACCATGTTCTGTTTAGAGAGTAGGATCGATCTGAATTCAAGCTGAGCAAAGGAACTGCACCAAATTAACATCTCTTTGAGAAAACAAGTAAATAAATGCATCACCGCACGTGTACGGGTGATGAAAGTGAGTACAACAGGGACAGTAGTGAGGAAGTAATTCACCACATTCCCAGTAGTCTCATCCAGTAAGCAGTTGGTTATTTCACTAGACCCAAGAGAACTTTAACTGCTTGTGTGAGTGTGTTTCTCTGTGTGAGGGTGTGTGTGAATAGACCTCTGTGTGAAACCACAGAGGCATTTGGTCATGTTTATATCCTTGTTTTTGGCCTGGGTGAGTGTGTGCATAACAGTGTGTGTATGAACTCTGTTTACACCTACATACCCCACGGGAACAACATGTAATGTTTTGCGCGCGTGTTAGAGTGCGAGAATATTCTCATAACGACAAATTCATAAGAAAGTCTCGCCTGCAGAGATTTGTAAAAGATCAGAACTCTGTGTGTGTGGTGAGTGTAGGACTGGAAGGTAATCCTAAATTTACTCTTTGTGGTTGGAAGCCTGTGGTAACATCTGGACTTGGTCTGCCATGTTTTCTTTGCTCCCCTCATCACTGCCACCTCACCTGTGTTCCCCCCCTTTTTATTTACCCTTTCCCAATTCTGGCTCCTTCATTCCTCACCTCACCTCTGCCGTTCCTCTGTGTGTACATCACTTTACAAGCTCTTCTGCCACTCGTCATCTCCACCCCCCTTCGCTTATCCAAACACCAGATCAAAAGCCTCCCCTGATCCTCCAGCTGATAGCAGTGTTTGAGCTTTACGTTATACCTGCTGTTTGAGCTGCTGGACCAGGCTGTCCTTCTCCCGCTTCAGAGTTGCCACCTCTTCCTGGGTTTTCTTCTTTTTGGATGAGGAGAGCTCCAGCAGGGCAATGTTGGCGTCTTTCTCGCTAATGGCAGCCAGCAGTGCTTCTTGCCTGTGCAAAAAAAAAGGCACATGGAAAATGAAGACACTTTGATTGATGATCGATCATCATGGTGGATCGTGTAGCTAAAAGAAATATATGAAACAGGAAGTTCAACATTATCCTGCTACCTCAGGGTTTTAAACTGAAAATCAAAAAGTGTATTTTCAAAATTGAAAACGGGTCAAATGGCAAAAACAAACACACAACCCACACACAATGTCACTGATCCGTGGATGTAATAACAGAACCAACTAATGAAATTCTTTAATAATGTTTTTTTCCTTTTTGTTTTGTCCTATAAAACACTTCTTACTGAAGTTTGGACTCCATGTAAACACATTCTGAGAGTGATAAATGGTCCTTAAATGGACTTTTAATTCTGTTAAAGAATATGTGGAGTAAATATTTATTCAGGGAGTACTACTACATTTGAATGAGGCATTTTCTTGCATTAAGAGATAGAAATGGGTCACGTGTCACTTAATGAATACATAAACATCTAAACTATGTTTCCATGCTGCTCTCCAGTCTCTATTTCCAGCACTCTTGTCTCTATCGCTCAGTGGAGAATCTGAGTGAGGGATGACATTCCTCATGGTCAGGAAGCAACAAGCCACATCCAATTCAAACTATCAGCCAAAGATTGAGCTGAGCTCACACCCATTTCCACTTTACTGGAAATCTAAATCACTACACATTTACACAATCCCACAAGGGTCAAATATTGGCAACACACAGACACACACACATGCATTCAACATAAATTTGAAGTAGTATAGCAGCATGACAGACACCCAACTTCTTCCTTTCTTGTTTCCCTAAATCTAGTTTATGTGTCTTTACTGCTTGCATCACTCAGATGACTTTTCCCTCTTCTATAATGTAGACTACGACGATTAAAGAAGATAATTACACCTTACAGTGTAAAATAAACATTTCTGAGTTGAGAACACTTTGAAAGAAAAAGTGCAAATAAAGAATCTCTACATACAGATTTGAAGACATTAAGATACAATAAGCCCAAACCATCCACTCAGAGCAACAGAACCGATTATTGGCTCACAACTACATGTGTCAGGCACTGAAATATATGCATACGAGTAAGTGAAGTGGATTCATGTAGTCAACATGTTTGAAGGAGGAATGTGCAGGTGTAAAAAAACACACGAACAACATTGACAGGGGCCAGATTGTTGTGGTAAGATTAGCAGTCTGCTTCCGGACAGCAGTGGTGAGTGCCTACCAACGGAGGCCCCCCAGGACACAGAGCACAACTGATGACTGAGTGTTGGAGGATATGGCAGCTCCAAGTCGAGCTACATATCAAAGGGCACCTTTACAGTCCATCCCTTGGAGGATGATGACTTTTTTGGCTCCGCGTGAAGGACAAACAGCATATTTGGCGGAGGTGGTCATAAAGCTCTCACTCATGAGTCCCCACACATGCACACCTCAATATGCGATCCAGATGGACCCAGAAATCCACAATGATGGAGACAAGCACACATTTTGAATTACCGCTTCTTTTTTTTGTTTTTGTTCACTTTCTTTCCTCACTCAACACACAGATACACTCTTGTTCTCTTCTTGGTACACAAACAAACACAGAGTCAGATGTACTAGAAGGAATGCGGTGATGAGAACATCTAAATGAAGACAGATTATGTGTTCAGACCCCATGAAGACAACAGTTATTCTTTTTATTGGTGATCCTGACTGATGAAACTAAGAGTTCAAATCTCTCTCATTCTCCTGAACTTCAACAATCCTTGCCAGCAGGGCCTAAGTGGGATGAGACAGGAATCAGCAGATCAATAATACTTACACAATTGTGTTAAAAAGTTGAGACTCAATTAGAAGAAAGGATGTCTTTTACAGACTTGATGTACAAATGTACTTTTTCCCTCCCTTTCCACAAGACTTGAATATATTGGAGCCCTTTCTTCTTATTTTTCATACAAACACCAGTGCACACTCTGAGTCACATGCATGCTGAGAGGCTAATGGAACATTAGTCTTGTTAAAGCTAACAGTGCGTCTAGTTTTATACCATATCTGAGAGTTACCTGCCAGCACACGCCGCTTATAAACTGCTGGTGATAAAATGATATTTATTCCAGATGCACTTGTCTCATTCTGGGCCTCTCTGTGACTTTCCCCTCATTGCTGTCCGACACACACACTTGAAACACTCTGCTTGGCCTACTCAGTGCGCACAGCTAAACACGTGCTTATGACAAGTGCTTGCTGAGGCTACTGCTGCTGCAATGTAATCAGTAAGAAACGGTTCTAAGTGCTATGCTCTTTTGATAAATCTTTACATAATTCTGCTGTCAGATAACTCCTACAACGCGTTGTGTGAAGCACTGCTGGCACTTGGCTATTACCGCTGAAAATCAACCAGACAATGAAGCCAGGAATGTAAGAGAACAGGGTCCCAGTGGGTTTACAGCCTCAGATCTGCAACTCGAGTCTTTGTACAGCAAAATAGAGAACAAAGTGGAAAATAGGAAGGTTTACGAAAATGAACAGATTAATAATGAATTCTTGAACAAGGATAGTATCAACTTATTCCTACATGTTTGTCACTGTGAGTCTTTTGGTGTATTTGACACAGTCGTCTCACAGTTCTGTGCCCACACTGATCATTTAGATGATGCTGAGAGTCCATGCATGTCTACTTTTAATGAATTACACTTGAGCCTTATTTAACCAGATAGCCCAGGTGAGTCTGAAGTCTTTCTTTCAAGGGAGACTGGGCCGATGTAGCAGAATGACAGCATGTAGCAACATCAAAAAGAGCAAATTAAAAAGCTATCAAATTGCTCAATTTGCTTGGAACCGTCTGCATGTTATTTCACGTAAAAAAAAAAATGATGCGCCTTCCTTCAAGCTTCCTCAATAAAAACGTTTGCATCAGGCAGTTAGGCGTTGTGTAGTAAAGCTGAAGAGCACAACTCTTTACAGGTTATTTAAAACTTTACAGGTTGTTGTCATCTCACCTCCCACTCACTTTCAGCCTCCCACTCTTTACCTCCCATCTTTTCTTCAGAAGTATCTCTCACCCACTCAGCCATTCTCATCTCTTTCTCCTCTCGCTCCTCTCCTCTTCTGTCACTCCTATCTCCCCACCTCTTCTTCTCCTTTTCTGTGAAGGGGATGGGGAGAATTCTTTCCGTTGTTCGGCAGTCGTGTGCCATGATGTCATCGCCGCGGCGACAAGGCAGAGAGTAAGCAGATGTACACAAAGTTGCCAGGCACCTGACCCCAACCTCAACACACATATAAAAACACACACACACACACACACACACACACACACACACACACACACACACACACACACACACACACACACACACACACACACACACACACACACACACACACACACATTTGGGAGCGCTATCCTTCCTTAAACCACTTTAAGTCCCTCGCTTTATCAGAAACACTAATGCCTGGTCTTAGATCATTCACATACTTCTGCACACACACACACACTGACACACACCAATGCAGCTTCCCATGTATGCTGTGTTATCTCTGCTTCCTATGTGTGTGGCTAAGATGTGTCTGCTCTCATACGAGCGAATGTGGGCGAGTGTGTTCACAAGCTGTTTTCAAGACTTTTTTTCTCTGCATTTGTGTGTGTCCATCACTGAAGTATCGGAGCGAGTGTGTGTAAAGTAGGGTCAGCCCTGTGTGACACTGGCCAGTCTCTGTCTAAGACAAACACAAAGCTATATTAGAAAATAATCCCCTCTCTCTGTTCTCTGTTTCCTACTGAACAAAACAGCTCCACATTGTTTTCTTTGACACTGTCTGCTCTGGTTATGAAGCAGGACGCCAGAGTTGACTCTTTGACCCCTGCAGTTCGTGCTGCGTTCCACGCTCAGCCCCATTTCTGTCAATGCTCCACATCGGAGAACACAACTCAATATTTTCTAAAGATAGAGGAACAAAGAAAAAAAACCTTCTCAGCCCTTTCTGATCGGGTTTGAGAAAAGGTTACGTTTTGAGGCATAACAAAACTCAGCAAATTCCCAGATTCCCCGACAATGGATTCATAAAAAATGTGATAATTATACAGAACAATCACGAAGATATGCGCTTTGGGTTTTCTTTAAATAAAAGCAGGCAGAAAGAGAATAAAAACCTTTAAAACGTTGCGAATCGGGCTAATTAAAATACCGACCATTAATCAACACCTACATTAATCTACACCTACTTAATCAAATTCAAGGTCTGGAAATATAGAAGTAGTTTAAAGACACTGTTTCTGTCCTCTGTATTTTTCCATTAGCAGATGCTGATTTATAATGAAAAATAAGTCAAACATATCTGAGCAGCCTGAAATGAAATGTTGAATTAAACACTTTAATTTCAGTAGTAATGAGCGGATTTTGTTGGCCTGAGCCATACAGTTACACTTAAACAACACAACAGTGCTGTTTCAGACTCTCAGAATATTATTTTCTTTACTACCTTCAACATTTTTGTGTTGAGAGAAACTGCAGCAATAAACAGAGCGATAAACAAATTGAGAGCAATGCGCTAACACCTCTGCAATTAATTACAGTAGTTTGTTAGAACCCTTCATTGTACCTTTGCCCTGACCAGTCAGAATCACTGCTCAGAGTTGCTAGGTGTGAGTAAAATATGTTACTACCTTCCTTGCTGCTGGAGTAGTTGCCCCCCCTCCCCTCTTTTTGCCTCTGCACTTTCACATATGACACAATGCATCAGCGCCAGCTTAAGAAGGCATTTGTGAAAGAGGCTGCTGCCTCTTTATGTTGTCTCCTCAGCCTCTTTGTCTCTTGCTCTCTCTATCTCACACACACACACGCAGACACACACACACAGCGCACGCACACACACACACACACACACACACACACACACACACACACACACACACACACACACACACAGCGACTAGTTTCTGGGTCTCCTGAGTGGGATCCTGCAGTGAAGTAGTTCTCACGCAGCTGACAGCTTCTGTCCTGCGGCAGACATCCGGCAGGCAGTGACCCCCCCCCCCCCCAATTCTTCTCTGCTCTGCTCGACTCCTGTTTCTCCACCTCGCACACACTCACACTCTTACACACTGTACATCTAATTCGTATGATAGAATGGGCATCTGTCAAGGAGCCGATGGTTCCTTTAAGGTGAGGCCTTGCATCACTTCCCCTCCTGTTCTTAGAGTCTGCTGCAGCTCGAACCGTCCCACACACGCCCCGACACACACATGGTCCTGCTTTATAACCCTACAAGTGAAAACGCAGTGCAATGAATGCACACATCAGAGCAGGTTTTATGGAACATTTGTTATTGCTGGCCTGCCTTGTGAGCAGCATCAAAGCGAAGACAGCCAATAAAGCTTTAGTTTATAGGGAACTATTCACTGCGGCTCCCCTCTGCACCGGTGCCAATGACAAGTTTCATGGCACTATATCATAACAAGGCTTATTAGAGAGAATGTTTGACATCCACCACAAAAAAGTCACATTTAGATCTTTGAAACCATTCCACATTTATTCCATAAAATGGATAATCGTCTCAAGAAATTCAGAATAATGACACAATTTTATAAAACTATAGTCAGGAACGACTCTGTTTTGTTTTTTTCGAAGGCAAATTTAGAGCCTGTTTACTGATCTGGAAACTTTGTTAATGAAGTCTATTAAAAAAATCTGAGAAGACTGGAAAATCTGTATGGTGTGGGCACATAAATCAGGCAGAAACGTGGATTAAAGTAGTCCAAAAATGTAAAACAAAACACCAAAGAACATCAGGATTTTTGCTGCGATCTTTTTGAGAACTGTGTCTAATCCATCTGTGAGTTAAACTATAATGGAAGTGGGTCAGAGACATTGGACATGAATGATTTAGTTTGGAGCCAGAGGATGGGACCATGAGATGGAAGTGTTAGGGAAATGGGTTAAAGCTGGTGCATAGGATATCTGTGAGTGTGTTTTAGTGTGGTTGAGAGGAAGAGAAAAGCTCCCCTCAAGGAGCTGTTGTACATCAGAGAGGCTTAAAAAAATGGCGAAAAAGGCTTACACACACACACACACACACACACACGCACGGAAACAGCATTGACAGGGAAGGGAATAAAATAACTGGAGGATTTGGAGGGAAAACAAATCAAAGAGACATGAAGGGGAGAGGGAGGGTAGGGAGAGGCAGGAGAGGGAGTTGGAGAGAAGAAGTTTGTAAGGAGGGAAGTGAGAAGAGGGCAGGTGGGACAACTGCATGACAGAATAAGGATCTGTTCTTGACACATTTCCCCCTTTTCCCGTTCCCTTTCTTCTCCTAAAAAACGCTGTGCTCCCTCACCCCTTTATTTTTGCCCATCTCTCCCACACACACATTTAAAAGCACATGCTGTGACTAATAAGAAGAGTGTAAAAATGCTTTATGCATGGTTTGCGGGAGTTTGCTCTCTTCATGGGACCACACACAAACACACAAACTAAGAAGTGTGACTAAAGATGCAGCTTTGCCTTTCACCGTGGTTCAACACAGTAAATCCATTTCTACGCTTTGCTACTGAGACCAAGACATCTGCTAACAATCTGTCAGCACTCGTATAACACCAGACAGAGACGGAGGTGGACACCTGTGACTCTCAAATGTTCAGCAGAGCATTTTCAACATTTTAGAGGACGTTTCCTTCAACTCTCTGGCTCTTTGATGTCACTGTAAAAATTTTAAATGACAGTTTAAAAAGAAAATGTTTGAACGGGTTTTCTTACTTGTGCTCATAAGGATTTGGATCTACCGTTTTTGGAGGTCGTTCTATTTGGAGAGGGTTCAGAGCAACAATGCAAATGTTGTGGTGCACGTCGAAAGAACCGCATTGATCTCATGACCCGACGTCTCCCATCAGAACGCTGCAAAGGCTGAACCGAGAGTGTGCTGTTGTAGATTCAATGTTTTCCCACCCCGTGCTCCTGCTTCTTCAATGTGCTTCGCAGAACTTTCCAGCAACCACTCGCTCACAATATGTTTTTACAACATGTAAATGAGCCTGAAGACAGAGCGCAGCATGCATACAATTAGGCCAGGGAGATTTTGGTGAATGGCAACATTTTCGAATTTTGGCCATGAAGAAAAGCATGTGGTGAGATTGAGGAAGGCTGCGGCTGTGCAGCTGTCGCCCGCTCCTCCACGGGTCGGCGGCTGAATCTCTGGCGACGGTGAAAATGATACTGAGCCCCAAACTGTCCCCAATGTGTTCATCACTGTGTGAGTTTGTGATAATGAAAGAAGTTGCTTTGGGTAAAAATTAGACCAAGCAAAAAAAGTGCTGTATTGGTTGTTTGTGAATGTGCGACATTTAAACACTAATTATGGGGTGTCACACACCCTTCATGCTCATACAAAGTTACTACTGTCACCCCTCTATGTATCATGCGTTGCTGATCTTTTTGTTTTGCAGCAATTTTATTTACTGTTAATTTTTTTAGGACATCCTGAAACGCTTCTATGTTCATTTTGCAAACCTGAAAGTTCGACATTTGTGTAGCACAACTCCAGTGACAGAAGCGGAACGCTTAAAAGGAACTGTGACTAACATTCTGTTAAGAAGGAAATGCATCATGCATTAATTAATACATGATTAATCAGGTTTGTACATACATATATTTATCTTGGAGCGTGTTTGACTATTGATTGCTGGTCTGTGCAGCCTCTCTCTACTGTTGTGATTTATTTCCAGAGTGGAAATCTACTCCTGTGGTATTTCCAACGTACAATCTGAGGCTTTAAAAAAAAGGCATGTTTTGTTATCTGCTTTTTGTTATGTTTCCCTTTTTTCATTGCTCCTTCTCCCTCTTTAATTGCAGTTTAATGATCTGTTTGATGGCTTGGCTTGCACAACCTGTAATCAGTTGTGGAAAACAGGCAAATTTAGGTTTTGCTGCACCCTATTTTCCTTTATCTGTTTTTTCTCTCCACTTGTCACTTTTGGTTCTGTTCTCTCTTCACACGTTTGTTCTTGTTTCCAGCCCCAGTTTTCTGTTTCCAATTCCGCTCGTTTGAGAGGTGCTAGAAACCTGCATGAAATGAAGAAACTACACAGATAATAATGCAATAACGATCCACCGAGTCAAGAACCATATAAGGAGACTTTCCCCATTTCGTTGGTGCATACTCAGCTGAAGAGTGGTGGTTTGCATCGCTTCAGAGACTTCCAAAAAACACAGTTTTTTAAATATAACTTCTAACTGCAGCAAATCTTTTATTGCTTCTGTTTTACTGATTTTGCTCTCTCTCTCGCAGTCTTGCATATAAAAGCGAGACACAAATCCAAAAGGAAAAAGCTATAGATCTAGAACACAAGACAAAAGGGCAAGAGAGTACGGCACGGAGTGCAGAGTAAAAATGGAAAGCGAGACGGAAAGCGAGGCGCCCTGATTTCAGCTTGTAAGGCTAAGTGTCAAAACCGCGTGCCATTTTTTTCACACTAAGCTCTCAAAACGTCTGACATACACACACACAGACTGGCTTTGGCACACTGTGGATGTGGATTAAACTCATTGCTGTCTGAGGGGATCAAAGCGTGTGCCTCTTTGGTGTGCTGCCATAAGCATGTGTACATGCATTTGTGTGGGTGGATGTATTTTCTTTTCGTAAGTGTGTACGTGTGGGTGTATATCTTGAAGCATTCTTACAGAAGTGAAAGCTTCTGAGAAATCATGCTGTCTCATCTGGTTTTGTGTATGACAGCGTGTGTTTGTGTGCATTCAGGCGACATATTTCTAAAAGTAACATAAACTTCTATTGCTATTAGTGATGACATTGTGTGGGGGTGTGTGTCATGTTGTTGGTGTCAAAACGAGGAGATGTCGCTCCATTCACAGAGTCACTGAAAATAGTGTCTTTCACCGCGCACAGAGAAACACAGTCACACACATCATCGATTAGTTTCAACACGTACTGAAAACTGTGGCAACAGGCGAGAGAGAGGGAGAATTACAGCCTGCCAGACAGAGATCAGGTCATAATGGCATTTCCACACAGATGTAGGCTTAGACAGGAGGAGAGGAAACTTTGAAATGGTCAGAGGAAAGGATGCAAGAAGGGTAGGGATAAACGATGAAAACGTATGATGGGATGGATAGAAGGAAGGGATTCCAGAGTGAAGGAGGGACGGAAGGAATGAAGGGAGGGATAGTGGAAGGGGTGCAGGGAGAGGTTTGAGGATTAGAAGAAGACTGGGAGGGAGATATAACAGAGAACAGAGCAGCTGAGGAGAAATAAAATGAATTTATAGTGTTCACCTTGAGGCATCGGCCAAGCTTTCCACAGCAGGAAGCTGAAGACACCGAAGCATCTTAAGTTTGTCTGCTAATTTTTTTCAAATTCCACCCCGTGCAGCTCAGAGTAAACTGTTTACGACCAAACAAGCAACAACACATTTTTTTCAGATTGACAAAAAAACAACAAGAATAGTTCCTATTCCTATCCTCAGCCACAAAGTGATGCTCTTCAGGGAAACCTTGATTTACCTTAATCCTCAATCATCTATTATTTTGCATTTTGTCACTAAAACATTTGACCCTCTGCATAGCAAATCATAACCTAAAAAAAAAACCTGGAAAATAAATAAATACTTAGCTGTTTCATATAAAAAAAGCACAGAAAGAAAATCAAATCTCATGTAACTCAAATAAATGTGTTGTCAATGTTGTGCATCTAAGACAGCGTGTGAATGTAATGGAAGAGGAGGTCATGTGACTAATCTGACAGAATGAGGAATGCCAGGAGAAAAGAAAACATACATAAATGGTAAATAAAGAAAAAGGTAATATAATTTTGTCCGAATATCACACACTTTGCGTTTAGCTGCTGTTAGTCGGCAGTCTTTTTCTTTGCGTCCTTGCTTCACCCTCTATCCTCAGCCAAAATAACATTTCTGGTTCCAATTTTCAAAGAAAAGTTTATCAGGATTCCACTGGCCTCCCTCCAATAAAAGAAAACAAAATAATATATACAGCATTTCTGTCTTTTGCTCCACTGGTTTATTTTGTTCTTCTTCTTCCTCTCTGCCGTCACCACCTCTCAGCAGGCTCTGAAAATCTGATTGTGCCAATTGCCCCTGTATTTCTCAACATCAGTTAACTCATTTAGACAAACAAAGTATTCCAGCACAGCTTAAACTACACCTTGTTGTGGGAACGATTAAAAGTTGTTTCAAGCAATCCTACGTTATCATCAAATTTCTTTACTCCTACCCTGATAGGCATTATTGAGGCAAGAATAAATGAAAACAAACTGCAGTTTGTAAAACATTCTACGTAAAACCTGTAATACAAGGTTTTAATAATTTTATGAAATCAGAGATTATCACAAAATACATTTATTAAAGTTAGCATGCAGAGTTATTCTGGTATTGTCAGCAACGAGATTGTAAGGATTAGTGGAACCTCATGTTGGAGGTTTAACTGAGATATTCATAATCTTAAGCAACACTGTCATTCCTTTCATGGAGAATTTTGGCAACAAATAAAAGTAGCTTGACTTGACTTTTTCATTTGCTTTTCTCCCTCCTCATTAATCACATCCTCACAGGATGCTACATCCTGCCTAAACACATGAAATACTTGTCCTGGAAGGATATGCACGAGTGTGTGTGTGTCCATGAAACTGACATACGAAAAGAAACAAAAGAGGGCAGTAAAGAAATGAATAGGTTTGTGTAAATTGTCAGTAAAGCAGAACAGTGGAGAGTAAAACAGACTTTAATTCATTCAGATTGGGATTTCAGACCTGAGACCCCGCTGTTCACACACACTGTCAGCACATTCCTCCAGATGGCTGCAAAACACACACTTTAATGTTTTATACAATACAAACATGTCACAACACATATGGACACATGGCGAGCATGAGCATTTTTAAAGTAAATCACCATGAAAATGCGTTACATCTTTGTATGCTGAGGACACTGTGTGTTTGTGTGAGAGTAAGAATGAAAGAAACAAGAGAAGGTGAGTATGTACGAGTGTGTGTGTCCTTCCAGCTGTATTTGGTCTACATATTTCTTCATGGGAGAGAGCATGTGTGCATGTACATTAAGATATCCAGTGCCCGTGAAACACCCGGTATCATATATTATGCCTTAGAGCAACATTAAACTTTACACCAAATTTAAAACAAGGCCGGAAATCAGACATCAAACCCAAAGAGACAGTTTCATGTGCATGACACTGAGATACTTGAACACACAAGACGCAGCCACATAAAAACATCTCATGTTATACGTGTGGGAGAAAACCAGAAACAAATGACGTATTTGCTGACTGAACCCTAATGCCTTGTGAAATATACGAGCAATGGTGTTTAGAGCATAACTCAGGGCCTGACAGCCAGCAGCTACCTGAAAAACCTTCAGGTTTCACTGAAGTGATCCAAAACTGCGTGCATAGCAATACGGCACTGAGGCACTAATCAAAGACTGTGAGCTGCCACGTAGCTATATTTTCCTCATCTTAAACAGATTCTATCTCCCTTTTTTCTTTCTTTTTGCAGATTTATTCATCTGGAGCAGAGACACTAAACATGGATAGCAGAATAGAAAACAGTCTTCTTCGAGTTAGAAGTATCTCCGTTCAGAAACAGCCATCGACGTCTAAGTTAAAGATGTAACAGAATGGCGACATATGCATACAATAAAGAAGAACTAGGATAAGGTTTTTCATATGTCGAAACGTAAAGGGGATACACCCCTTTTCCATCATCCAACAGGAGACTGCCTTTTTGTCAAATAAATGAATGAAGGACTGTGTTTGCTGTTCAACATTTCTCAGGTGTGAGGTCCACATTTAATAAAGCAGGTCAGGACCTATTACTGCCTACACATCTTCCATAAATATTCATCATGGGAATGATATATTCATGAAATGAATGTTGGATGTGTCCTCGCAGAAATAAATCAATCATATCATGCTTGAACATGACCACACACAAATTCACATATGAAAATAATTCTGAAGCCCTAACGCCTGTAATAATCACACGGGTCATTACTACGGCAATAAAACGGCCAATAACTCGCCTCACCTGGACTCTGAATGGACACACACACACTGCATCTCTCTTGAAAAACAAAGAGCTACAACGTTAGTTGAAAATGTCAAGGTCAGAGTGCAGGGAATCTAAATCCCAGTACATGCCCTTATTTCCCATGATGCCATGAGGCAGCACTGCCCCACAGCCTGTTTGAACAGACAGGACATGCTAACATGACCGCTCTCCTTGGCTTCTATTTCACCCCAAAGTGTTGTTCCACTAAATCAGATGTCACTGTAAGGTCTCAGTGAGGATGTAAATTTGCAGCAAATACATGACTGCTGAACTCATCTAGCAGCACTTAAATTGCAAACCCATCTATTAAAACAACATTAAAATGTACAATGAGTTACAGCGTGTGCCTGTGTGCGTGCCAGTATCTGTGTATGTAATCAATCATTGTGAAGAGTTGGATAGTTGTACATGGTTACTGCATTAACGTCCTCTGTGTGGCTTTAAAGCGCAGAGAAAAATTAGATGAAAGACGAGAGGAGAGCGAAGCAATGAGAGGAGAGTTAATGAGCTGTTGGGAGAAGATTATGTCAGTGAGTCCAGTCACCACCTTCCTAAAACACTGAATCCAAAAGGAAGATGTTGCGATATGGAGCTTAAATGAATGTGGACATCAGCTATTTGCCCATAAATTTAACGCAGTTAATAAAGCGAAGGGCCAATAAGTTTGCAGTTTGTCTGGATCAAACACAAAATGCTCGAAGTTCCAAAACAGAACCCAAATATGCATGTTTTTATATTCTTACTTCATCTCCAGGACCTCCTCCAGGTGCTTCCGCCTCTCGGCTCGCAGGGAAGTCAGGTGACCTTCCTTCTCGGCCAGTGAGAGTTGAGTTGATGACAGCTTGGCTTTCATCACCTCCAGTTCCTGCTTCACCTTCTCCATGGCAACCAGGAGGTCTTCCACCTGATCCATGCAAGCAAAGGTGCATTTTACATTTTCGTCCCTTAATGCCTTTTAACTCCTTTTGTTTTCTGCAGATATTTAGCACCATGTTTGTACAGTATATGTTTTCACACTCTCTGTTTTTATGACATGCTTCATTGGAGAACATCAAGGCTTTCATTTTCCTTCTTCTTGTTTTTACTTTTCCTCTCAGTTGTTTCTCTTTCTCCCTCTCTTGTCTGATACTTATATTATGTCCATCCCCTCCTCTCGGTGGCTGTATATCACACTGTCAGTTTTTATGTGTGCGAGGTCAGTGTGTATTTCTCATAGCTTGACAACAATCTGGCCACCACCCAAGTATAAAAGTATATGAAAAGAATAGGTGTACAACTAAAACAACTAAACTAATTAAAACAACTTAACGGAAAAAAAACTTTATTCCAAGTCAAACATATGAAAAATTAGGACATGAATCACTGTAATTATTTGCTCTCTGTTCAGTCAACTCTATTTTTTTCTGTCTCATTTACAGATTTTTATATAAGATCACTATGATGTATATTGGTCTATTTTCTTCCAGCCTTGCTTGAACCAAGCAGCTGGTGTGCTGTTTCCTCAGTGCTTCATAAATCACATCACTTTCCTGCTCAGACAGTTGTTTTTGCAGTTGGTAACACACATTTCTCAAAACTGAGTTTGATTTTCCAAACTTTTCACAGTGCATGTGACAGTGGATTGCCTCGCATTGCTTTGAAACTAAATATTTTAGCTGCTGAACTGGTGTTAATCTCACAGGCTGTTTTCTCATTTCAGCCAAACCGTTGCTGAAACTTTAAGTATTTGCAGTTTATTTAGCACAAATTTACATGCTAACAAAAACCTCTTTGTGCCATTTAATCTTATTTTAGTGAGTTGATATTGTTTACATTTTCAAACGTCCCCCAATAGATAAATGGAAGCAATGACTATTTCATGACAGACAATTTCTGAATTTACTTGGGATAGAAGGTTTCAATTATTTGAAACAAAGAATGACAGGAATACAGGATTGTGTTACACCCTATTTCAATAAATTAAATTATGGATGGACTGTCTGAATATCTAAGGCTTTAAAATGTGCTTACCACATTAAACAGCTATAATAATGAGCTCTGTTATTCATGCCAACAAAGGCACGCTGTCAAAGTCTTCAGTTTCACCAACATTATCCTGTTTCTCCTTACACAAGCAAGTCAAATGCATTTAGCTGCGTGAAAAGATAAACATAGATTGCCAACCTGTACTAGCCAGTTTCAATTGGCTAGTACAGTGAAATTAAAGCAGCTCCAGACTTTTAGGAACAGCCTCATGCAACAGAATCAATTTACTGAACATAATGACATGAGTAGATATGAGCTGATTCTAAGAAAAAAAATCACAATGATAATTAATCTACTATTCCTCTGGGAAATAATAAAAGAGACGTTTTAGCTACATTTGAAAGAACAATTCAACAGAAATGACAGCTCCATCACGCAGAGTCAGCTCCATTCCCTATGGAAATGTGCAGATGATCGACCTGTGCTGTAGCATTAGCAGCTCGGTTAGTGGCAAATTTGGAATTTTATCCTCCTTCATTATTTGGAGACTAATCAGGGGTTGTGCTTAATTGAAATAATGGAAATAATATATTAACAAAACTTGGTATTTTCTAATAAAACTGGATTTTTATGTTTCTTAGGTTAGTAGATAAAACTCAGTTTAGAGCAAAGATCCCCGAAGAAACTTCCTCATGCAAAGAATACAAAAGCAGCACGTTACTGCAGATATAAAATCTCACAATCCCACATATCCTCAGGCATTGTTATAACTAACCAGCATAAGAGAATGATTTTTTCCCCCTCTATCTTACCATTTTCAAAGTGTATCACAGTAACATTAAATCAGTTTTTTTCACAGGGTCAATTTAATGCTGTTGTCATTGAAGTAAAATCTTTATGTAAAATAAAAAACCTAATTAATTGTGTCAGCACAACTTCATGAGCTCTATCCTGCAATTTTCAGTCATGGTATTTACCTTTTGTCTCAAAATAAAATGTTATTTATACCAGGGCATGCCACAGGAGTGCAGAATGTGAAATATGGCGCAGCTTTTCGGTGGCTGGTGTTTTGCGTAGGGCAGCATTCAGGCACCACAATGGGAAACTGTGGCCACGTCTTTATTAACATTTAAACCTTAACCCAGTGTTTTTGTGTGCAACCCCAACCAACCACAACTTCCCACAGAGTCAGCAGAAAAACTAGAGACTTCATCATCATCCTCACATCTACACTTCACCATAGAGCGATTATACGCTCACGTGTGGGAAGCTTCTGCTCCGAAAGGTAGGAAGTGCTTTAAACTGATTGGAACTCTGCAGGCGTGCGGGTGGAAAACCATTTTTAACAGCCTTAAGCGATTCTGGTGCGAGATTGTGTTGCTTTAAAAAGTCAGTGTGGAGAAATGTGTGTTGGGATTAATATTCATTTTCTGCTACCCAGCACCCCCACATCGCCACCAGTGATCTTCATGATGTTGACCTGAAAATTTCCATTTCTTACCCTCTGGCTTAACTTCAACATCATATGCACCGAGAATAGCAATTACCTCTGCTCCTTAAGATCCAGAGGCCTAAGAGGAAACACTTAGTTTTTTTCAGCTTGTCTCATAAATGTTGCCTGGCATAGACATAACACAACAAGAGGCTGACGAGAGAGACACCAGACAAGTATGAATAAAAATGAATAAGAAATGAGAACACTAGAATATGTGACATTTCCTTTATAGTCTAATTGACGTGAGGTCAACATTTAAAGCTGTCAAGATGATCCAGGGTAGTTTGTTGTGGCTGTTCATTAGAACATAAAAACAAAAACAGCAAACAAAAACAACAGCAGAACCAAATGAAGTAATTGTAAGACAGGGACATGAGTTATGTGATGGCTCTTTGTTACCTTTGACCACCTAAATCCACTTGTGCTGAACTCATGCATTGGAATGTGAGACAGCTGCATACAAAATGACAGAGAAAAACAGAGCTGTGAGAAGCGAGAGTGATTAGACTGAGAGGAGACAGACCTAAGGACGAAGCGAGGGATAAAAAAGAGTAAAGGTGGAGGGCTGAGGAGAATAAAATACAGGGACACTTGAGGAAAAAAAAAGAAGTTAAAAGCGCAGAAAGGGTAACTTGTGGAAAAGAGAGGTGTAAGAGACAACAAAAACAAGAAAACAGAGAGATAATAAAAGATTTAGTGGAATCGTAGAGCAAAAGAGAAAGCACATAAAAGAGATCTAACAAGATAGAAGGAACTGCAGACAGAGTGCAAAATACTGAGCAGTCAGATACACAAGCAGCAGTAAAATCCAATTGAGAGAGGACGGAAAGAGAGGAGAGGAGTCGAAGGAACAAAGGAGATAGGGAGAAGTTGAGGAGGAAAAGATGTGAAGTGTGACACAAAGCAAAAGAGGAAGGAAGAAATGGGAAGACTGGAGGAAAAGGGAGAAGCATGGAGGTGTGACAAGGTTCAGCCGGGAAGTGAGGAGCCGGAAGACAGGGGAGGAGTGTGTTTGTGTTGAGGCTTTTTTTATACTTCATTCTAAGATTAAGAAAAGATGAAAGACGGAGGAAGGTGCATTGAGTTCGAGAATTTAAATTGTCTGGTTAATGAAAGATGGAAAGCTGGAGAGGGGAATGTCTGTCTTTAGTTTGAGACAGATGGAGTGTGTCATACAGTAGTGACTCACGTCTCGCAGAAAAGGTTTGGTTTATTTTCATGTGGTTCTGGTCAAATGTTTTTGACGGACAAACTTATTCACGGGACAGACCAAAAGCATGCACGGAAATACACGTACACACACGTGTTGTCAATATGGAGCTGAATATAAATGCTGCTGTGTGTACGGATCTGCACCCGGGGCGTGGGTGAGAGCCTCTGGCTGCATTTGCATGTGTCTCTTTGAACAGACCGGCCTCATTAAGGGTGGAAATTGTCTTCCACTGTCATCGTTGTATAAATCATTACGTGAAAGGTTAATTGCAGTGACGCAGTTGTTAAAAACGCGCGCGCAAATATTTATTTACAATTTATTTCTGGACACAGCGACGTTTCCAGGTCAAACCGAAGCCGAGTCCATCTGGCTCCTGTTGAATATAATGCTGTGCAGGGCCGGCGCACAGTTTAAATAGTGGCACTGCTTTCTGCCATGTTTGTGTGCACGTTGTGTGTATTTGCTCTGCTATACTCTACACACATGTGTATCTGTCTGTGCTGAAAGGTTGAGTAAATGCTGTTGATGTTGGGAGAGGAGTGCTAGGAGTGTTTGGCTGCCATCTCCACTCATTCACCACACACTGACATTTCTGCTCCTTCCTCCCTCGCTGAGGCTTTTTAAGATGGGGACGCTCTCCAGGACCCTGCCCTGGCCTACATGGACTCTGCTCGGTTTAATTAGAGCTGCCACTTGTAGCATTTTGTATTTCAATGTTTTCGAAGTCAAATTCAATGTGACAGTGTGGTACAATCACTGTAAACAAAGTAAACCACAATGAAGGCATAAGGAGAGTGAATATATAATGAGAGAACCTGTTTCCTGTGAACAAGACCCTAATTCTCAAAATTACAGTCTCGGTGTTGGTATTGTGAAATGAAATCATAGGTTAGAAAAGTATGAGCCATCAACTATATAGAAAAAGAAACCACTCCACACAGCAAAACTTCATTTCAGCTTTCCCGGTATGGTTTAAGACAAGAATAACTAACACACACTGAAAAATCTCTGTTTTTATAGGAAATAATAAGAAAAAAGGCCACATCTCAAATAAGGGTTGTCCTCTACATCTTCACAGACCATCCAAGAGTACAACCACCTTTTTTTTCATCTAAAACCTAAAGCTAGGAGCTAAACTGAAGCTTTTGAATCTTCTGTTTCAGAGGCCCTACCTTGTGTACGAGTTACAAAATGTAAATGTACACTAAAAAAGTTTTGAGTAATCCTTCATTTTTATATTACTGCAAATGATCCAGATTTTTTGTAATCTTTTAATGTGGTCTTGAGCAGTGACTCTCCAGGCTTGAAAGCTTTTCTTTTTACGCTGGTTCATTTTCATTCATTTAATTGCATTTCAGCACACCTGGCTATTTTGAGAGGAGTGTGTTTCTTGAGCATTTATTAAGTAAATGAACATGTTGAACCAATATTGTATCTGTACATAACAAAGAACTCAGCCAGGACTTATCTAAATACCATCTTTTGGCACTTTTGACACTGTTGCTAACACGCTGTCACAAGGCACACCATTTGTTCCAATTTCATGAGTTGTTTCAACCAAAAATGCCAAAGATAACACAGTTTGACAGACGTGCAAACGTATTTTCTGTCCAAAAAGGTTTTTTCGTCAAGAACTCACACGCACACTCACTCCTAAGGGCAATTTAGAATGTCCAATCAACCTAACCTGCAGGTTTTTGGACGGTGGGAGGAAGCCGGAGTACCCGAAAAGAACCCACGCAGACACAGGGAGAACATACAAACTCCACACAGGAGGGTTCCGGTCCCCCCCTGCACAATTCAATAGATCTGGACATTATACTAATCATTTTTGTTGGAAAGTAAAGAAAGTACTAGAGAAGTTAAACTTTGTGGCTAGAAAAAGGACTCTTTTCCTCCAGAATGAATCAGTCACACATCTTTAACCTGTCTTTCTGTAAAAGTTCATGAAAGCCATAAAGAAAAAGAAAAAAGCCAGTCAAACACCTACATCAAAATGATGTTTCTTTGCAGTTGCGTCATGACATCAAAAAGGTAATCCGAACTGTCTCGTGCATCATGGTTTCATGAAAAAAGGAAGTTGAGCTTTGTTTGTTTGCATGTGGTGTTGAAGAAGCAATTTTTTAAAAGCCAATACTTCATGTTCATGCAGGGTGATGCACTATTCCTGATAATGATCGGGCATGTTACCGTCTTTGTCCAAAAGTCTTTAATCAGGTTTAATCCCTCTCTGAAGTATCTCTGCCTGTCTGTCTGGAACCTCTTCTGCTGTGCTGCTCATTAACATTTAACACAGAGGAGGGAGTCGCTGAAACAACTCCAAAGTAAAACATCTGTTTGCATGCCTGTCTTTATCGCCTGTCCAGAAGCAATCGGGTAAGTAAAGGCCAGAACAGCTACAGCCAACGTTTAGAGGCAGTAATAACAATGGAGTCCAGCCGTTTTGCCAACAGCTACAGCAGACCATGTTTTCTCAGCACATTATTTGCCCTTAGCCCACGCTGTTTTTCCCCACTTGTCAAAGCCCATCCAGACACAGAGGAACGTTTCCCATCTCTATGGCCTCGTTAAGTCACTGGAACTCAGGGAAGCGACATATCTGCAGTGGTCTGAAGTTCCATCCACCAAACACTTCCCCTCTGAGCCTCCCTTAATGCCAGCACAAGGCCTCCTAATGTCTTGATATAGACGAAACACATGACGAATTGGAGAGGTTGGAACTCAATTTATTTGAAAAAAGGTTGTTGCGTGCTGCTGGTTAAAGCAGACAAACGGAAGCTGTTCTTTAAATAGGTGTATGTTTACCTCCCCCCTAAATGAAGAGTGACTGGGCAAACACACACGCAGAACCACACCTGAATGAGCTCAGTTGGTAGGGGGCATGTGTGCTGTCACTGTGGTGATGCTTAGCTGTGACAGAAGTTTCATGACCCTATAGATGTCTGTGTTTATGTGTTTTCGTTATGTCCCATAAAGAGAGCATAAAGAAAAAGGGACTGAGTTTGAGGAGAAGTTCGGGACTGGCCTTGGGTCACACATTTACCAGTGAGGGGAGGAGATTCTCCATACACATGCGGCGACACACTGAAGTACAATACCTGCTTCTCGGATTGTGTGCGTGCCTGCTCCTCCTGGGCCAGAACCACCTCCCTCTCAGCTGTTATCTGAACACTTTCCCTCAGTGCTTCCTCCAGCTCCTCAATTCTGTCCTCTTTCTGACGGAGGGAATCCTGTAAAACAATGAACCAAGTATTCAGATGAGGAGTAGGTCAATGCATATTTCAAAGAGCAACACTGAGTGTCTAAAAACTTACCAGAGACACAATAAGAGCCCAGAGTGACAAAGGTAAAACAAACAATCAAAGCTAAAATGAATTTGTTAAAATGGCTAATGTAACTTATGAAATAAAACTAATCCTTGACATTTGGTGTTGGTACTTGTTTTCTTTGTGTGATCTATAGTTTGGCCCATTTGGTCAAAGAAAAACGGGTCTGGGTTATTCTGGCTAAGAGCCTGTGGATAGATTCTCAAGCCAAACATTAGCAGTTTTCCACTTCTTGATTTAGCATATTAGCTTTTGAACAACTAACAATTTTGCATGAAGTGTCAGGACTCACATTTTACCCATGATTAGCATCTGGAAACACCTCATTCTCAGCCCAACCCATCACTAACAAGTAGGCTATACACTCACTCACTTTAAAGTGCTTTATTTTTACCAACAGCCTTATGCAAAATGAATGGCCAGTGGCAGATGAGGGTTCTCCACCCTTTAGTGGGGCTCCGCCAAACAAGTTTCTTTATGCACGAGTGGGAGAAAAAAGTGTGTTGAGTAGGAGGTCTTGCAGTGTGGCTCAGGACATATTCAAGAGTACACTTCTAAAAGAGACTTGTCACATGCATCCCAAACAACCTCTGAATGTGGTCTGAATTATTTTGTTTCAAAGTATCCCAAATACGTCCTATGTGCATTCACATCTGCAGTTGCAGCTTTCACTGGCTGACCCTGGATGCATTTTAATGCCAAGAGGAGAACATACCCCAAGAGCAACTCAGGGCAAATTTGAATTAGTTGTAAAGAAGCCAGCAGAATTCTGAAGCCATAAGTGCACAAAACAGGAGATATTAAACCGCTTGAAACTTTGAGTTAACAGGCCAGGATTCTTAACAGTAACATTTATACAGTATCTGCCAAGTGGCTGAAATTTGAACAGTTAAAGTAGACAGGTCCATTTCAGAGGGGGATATTAAAAACACAGGAGCTAAATCATAGGGTTTCAGACAGTGAGTGACAAGGGATTCTGAAGCCATGTAAAAGATGTAACAGATCCACCACAGGAGAACCTTGATCCCCTAAAAATGAGGACTACATGGGGTCATGAATCAAAAGCAGTACTGGACAAGTGGATGTAAAGTGTAAGGTGAGAGATGAAGGAAGTCACAAACGTATTCAGAGGGCTCGTGAATATCTGAACTAAATTCTCATATAATCTGGTGTGTATAGATTTTCAGTGTCATTCTGTCTACATAAACTTAGTTCTTTTTTAATGAAAAAAGTTCTTATAAAGTTTTTTTTAAACATTGATATCAAAGATGTAGTCAAATTTGATGAAGACGTGAATATCCACCTTTTTTTAAATGCATATTTCATTGTTTCCTGGAATTATCTGAATGGTAAACAGGAAAAAACTTCTGGTAACAGACTACAGGCCAAATTATCTTTACCATCAACCTCAGCCTAGAACTTCCCAAATGGTGCATGTCTTCTGTTTACACTAGTTTCTTACTGACTCTAAAGACCAGACATGATAATCTTTGACTGATGGAGACCAAACATCTTATTTTAGAAATTCTTTTAATCTAAGTATTTTCATACACACGCCAAAAAAATCAGTTGGCTTAATCAACTGCAGAACAAGATCTCTCTTGATCTGGCATCAACCAGATCTGGCAGAGTGAACTCTGAGTTAAAAAGCAGCTTTAACTGTCACATCCTGCTTAGCATGTCCCCAGACCGAACAGCCTGGGCACTCATCATACACGATTCCTGCCCCCTCTAACTAAAACAAAAAGGAAATAAAAAAAACAACAAAAAAAAACTTCACAGTCTGATCTTCGTATTCCTCTAAGCATTCTGATCACATAAAACGCCCCCCCTAAAATCTGTTTTTCTCCTTGCCAGGCAACTGACTTTACTAGATGAATTAAGGCTGAATGAATAACTGAGGGGGGCAGGGTGGGAGGAAGGATGAGGCATTACAGTGGCCATGAAGAAACCTCAAGAACATCTCCAACACATGTGCAGAAAAGATGAATCCTCCAAGGAGCCAATGTTACTTTGTGTCTAACTATGCAGACAGAGATGGAATTTAATTGGATTATAGACTCTTACTGCTCTGAATTAAATCTACGGTTTGAATTATTCTCATATTCCTTTTACAGTCTGCGGTGTTGTTTAGGCTATGCATAATGGCTTAGAATGAACACACGCACTAGTTATGGCTGTAACCGCTGCGGTCTCATATGTCTTAGTGACTCACATCAGCTCATCTTTTAACCGCACACATGCATATAAATGACAGCTTCTTAACTACCTAAACCAAAGATCTATCTTAGCAAAAGGGCGCACAGGCTCATTCACACAAACACACACTGACTGTTTTCATCTGCCTGTAATCAGAAAAACCGCCGAGGTAAACAATTACTGGAAGAGACCAGAGGGGGAGGAGGAAGAGAGAAAAGTCGAAGGGAAATTTTCTGTTAAAGGCTGAAATTTTTAAAAAAGGAGGGGAAGATGGGGGGTGCAGAGGAGAAAGAAACCCTCCAATCTGTTTCTTCAAAAAATGAGGAAAACCACACTCACAGTCACTGCACCACACGAGTCCTCCCCCGGTGGTCACTCGACACACCCAACAGACAATTAAGAAATGCTCAAACACCACAGGAAGCATCCTAAAACCATCAGCATTCATTTAATAGTTATGTTTGGGAGCCTCCTGCTCCTCCCATTATCCCCTCTCTACATTTTCCCGTCCTCTCTTCCCTTCTTTCCATTTTCTATCTGTTCTGCCTGCCTATTATCCACCTTGACAACCCCCCTCACACACTCCCAAATGAGAGCTGCTCCGTGTGAGTGTGAGTGTGTTTGACATTGCCTCGGGCTGCTCCATATCACATTATGACAATACAGTGTTGTTGCAGCAGGCGTCATTCAAAGGACACAGAGAAGGTGAGAAACTTTTTCATTCCACTCCTCCAACTTCCCCAAGCTTCCTTCTCCCTCCATACCTTTATCTGTTGGGAGCTCTCATTCAGATTGTCCTCTCTCTTCTTGGCCTCCTCCATCATTTGTGCATTCCTGCTTTTTTCCAGCTGCTCCTTGTGCTTCAGGTTGGCCACTTTCTTTGACTGGTCCTTCATCTGTCTGCACAAGCACAGAGAGGGATTAAAAATAAGACGATGCACTGCACATGCGGTTCATCAGGGGTGCATTATTTCAGAATTTCCCTCTGGCATGACAGCTTTAAAAAAGTAAAAAGAGCAACTGCACACAATAAAACACAGCCCTGACATTCTACTATGTCACAATACCACAGTGAAATAACATTGTATAAGAAAGCCTGACGATAACTATATAAGTTTATAAATATATATATATGTATTTGTAACAGAAAAGTCTGCCACCCACAGAAATTGGGTCTTAACATTTTGTTGGTTTATAAACTTATTTAGAAAATGACAATATTTGAGGACAGAATTACTGGGACCAAGAAGAACTTTGTCACTTCCATTAACTCAAAGGAAAAATGGAAAGCAACAACAGCAAAAGTGAGGTGGCCCGAGGTCAATAGAAGAAAATTACACAAAGCATATATTCAATGTGGATGGAAGGTTTCGTCAATGGAATAGGCAAATTATCTCAAATAAATAGCTCTAAATGGAAATAACAACTTAATATAACTAAGGATGATTTTACTGGAAGTAGTCTCATGCTTGCTTTATCTAGAAAAGGAATTTAAGGGTAAAAATCCCAAAAATATCGGACTGTAGTAAGGCTGACCTGATAAGGACATGGCTCTCTAGGATGATAAGTATGTGAACCATGAAATGAATGCCAAACATCCAGGAAACATGCCATTATTGTGTTTCACTCATTAAACTGCACTTCCATTTGATTTCTGATCAAAATGAGAGGCTTTTGAGAGTGTTGCCATTTAACAAAAAATAAGTAGAGCAACCCCTGCACAGTGCCTTCATGCACACCCACAACGTGCATTATGAATGTGCTATGATGATGCAGTAATGATGCTTTTCAATATGAGGCCTCACTGAAACTCCCTCGGGCTGATATAATATCCAAATCAGCAGAGGAATTCAGCGAAAACTTATAAATCAATGATGACATGACAATTTTGATTTCTGCACAATGGGGAGTGTGAGGACGGATCTTCTCTCAGAGGGATTACTGTGTGTCGGGAAGGAGAGTTTAAATCACCGTCTTGGGAATGAAGGAAACAGAGAGCAGAAGTAAAAGATGAAGTGAACAAGTGGGTGATTCCTGTAGGGAGAAGGAGGGTTGGTGAGAGACTTTAATCCTCCTTTAAGCTGTCTGGAAGCCATTGTGACTCTCTCACAGAACTATCAGCCCCCATGGCAGCTTGACTTGATCAGGACCTTTCATACCTTTCATATTGTAGACATGCAGACATGCACAGATGTGGAATAACCCAAGCTAATGCCAGTAAGGCTCAGCAATGTCAACTGAATCACGATACCGATGAAAGATAAGTCACAACACGGGGGATGAATGTGTGTGCATGCATTCATTGTCATGAGCACATGCCGGCACTTGTCCAACACAATCAGGAGTAAGACTAAACTAAACCGCTGACTAACTTGACAAAAGTCGCTCTCGGTTTGGCGCTGTGCGTGTCCTCGGGTACAGTTGGTCTGTCTGCGCTGTGAAAATGTTTATACATGTGTTATAACTTTTTACGGGCTCAGAAATAAATCGAGTTTTTGCGGGTCTGTTGCAGCAGCTGCTGGTAAGAATGTTGACCTCCATTGATGGGAATTCATAGCAAACTCTGATACATCAGCAAGAAAGTAGAGTGGTGCAATTTGTCCCTGACAATGTCAACGGGCCGTCATGTGACCCTTACACGAGAAGCTCTTGGACCTACCGAGAACATGTGAACTCTTCTGAGCATTTTCAGACTACGCTGTATGTGCAAAGCTTGAAAACACACATGCTCAAATCAAGTCGATTGCAACTTTTCCCTTTGATCTTTTCTGTCACTGTAAGCCAAAAAACAACCTTCTAAACTTATGGGGAAAAAAAACGGGAGTAATCCATCAAATGGCTTTTACATCAATAATCCTGCCAGAAAAGTTGAGAAAGGATATTGGCAGAAGATGGTAACATAAAAATGTGTTTGTTAAAAGGTCCAAAGGGCCCAATTCCAAACTGTCCAGAGATATTTGGGAGGAGAAATTGAAATGTAACAACGCGGCCAATACCGCTCAGCAGCACCTGGATATTCAAAGCTCACAGAATAATCATCAGTGTGTTATGCTGTGTGTGGAAGTATGGCTCTTACTTATAGCTTTGGGCGTGCTTTTGAAAAGTAAACGTGTGTGCCTCCTGTGCTGACTGCATTCAAATTGTGGTCAAATATTAAACGAGACGGCAGATGAGGCAAGTGTGCAGTCTCATGTGTTCCTTTTGTTTTTTGTTCCCTTCGTCCAGCCATGATTTCAGTTTGCACCGTGAATCTGGAATACAGTTATTTGAATATTTGGGGTTCACATTTGCACTAAACGCCCTGTGTGTGTGTGTGTGTGTGTGTGTGTGTGTGTGTGTGTGTGTGTGT
>JABUIW010000245.1:1800925-1839794 GCA_013363375.1 Menidia beryllina | reverse complement strand
GTGTGTGTGTGTGTGTGTGTGTGTGTGTGTGTGTGTGTGTGTGTGTGAGAGAGAGTGTGTATTAGTGTGTGTAACAGGTCATAAACAGACAGGAATGTTCCTATTGGAGGATTTCCAGGAAGCTCCAACCATCTGGTTAGATCTCTGAGGTTTCCAAACTTCATGCTACACTGCCTATATGGATGTGAGCGTTTGTATGTGGAATACATTTTTAGATTGTAATGTTTTCTTGTGACTCAACACCTTCGTCTATACGTACACACATCCTGGTTTTCCTAATTCTAAGCACCGGATGTGCTCATCTCTCATCATATTGCTCATATCTCACATCAGACAAGAGAAACCGTATCCACTTCTTTTCTTACTTTGGACATTTTCTAGCTCACAAAAGCTTACCCAGCTCTCACCTACGTTTGTCTGCCCGTTGCTTGTTGGATTATAAATATTGGCAAAGTAATCAGTTATGAGGAAATATGAGAGGAAATCTGTACTGCTCAGCTATCTTTTCAGTCTGCTCCAAATCCACACCCTGTCCAAATGCAACATTACTCTTTCCTCTGGTTAAAAATATTCTCAACAGACCATGGATCATTTATTCACCTCTTCTCCTCTCCCTAATTCAAACATCTCCTTCTTATATTACCTCCATTTCCTTTCTTTCCCCACAAACTCTATATAAATAAAACACAAATAAAATCTGCATGATGGCAAACGTTTATTTTTGCTGTGATGGTTAATCCTGAGTATATACATCTGATTTAAGATCTCTAATAAGAGACAGGTTACCCAGACCATGCCAAAAGGTTATGAGGTCCAAGTTTGTATTTGGGCAATGGACTGATGAATACGTATGATATATGATATCTACACATTCCTTTTTAAAATGCTTTTGCTTTTAAAATGCTCAAAGCAAAAAGAAATAAAAAACATTTCTGAGAAAAAATAAGAGTTTTTGTACTGGCAAAAGGCTCAAAAGGCATCAGATAAAAGGCCTTTTTTGTTTGGTTCTTTTTTAGTGTAGAATTGTTCTCCATTTCTGTACTTTTTGAGTGGGGAACAGGTTTTGTAATGTTTGCTGAGAAATGCCAAATGTAATCACTGCTGACCATTTATATTAGTAATCACAGCCTCAGACACAGAGGAACTGCTCATATCAATTTATCTCTATATTTTCTAAAGCTGAATATTTAGAAGATTTATCACTTTTTGGATGCAGCGTTTGAATTTGAGGGCTATTTTATAATATCTGAGCCGACACAGATGAACTTATACTGTTGAAATCAGCACCGTTCCTTCGAGGAAGGTTTTGCCTACTGCTACACAGCTTCTCTGGAAATGATGCTATGGTTTTAGTTTTTTTTTTTTGTTGGAATCCCAGTCAAAAGCCACTTTGTCACCACAGCTTGGAAGAGAGCAAACATTTGATCATCTAACCTGCAGATAACAGATAATCATGTCTTCTGTGTTCAAACTGTCCACTTATCCAACTACAACTCCTTCTGTTTTTCATCACAAATAATTGTTTCAAAATGAGCATGTTTCCTATATCAGTCTATTCATCTTATGGGTATGCTGACTTTGATTTAAAGCTGATGACTCTACCACTGGTCTGCAGAGATTCTGACAGAAACAGATCACTGTCTGATGTTCCTTTCTCTGTCTGACCTTCCCAGAGAATAAAAAGTGTGATTACATATTTGTGTCAGATTTAGACAAACTCGCAACAAAAATGACTGCGATATAAAAACTTGGGCTAATATGTTTTTGTAGCTAACACGTTTACCAGAATGGCCGCTAACAAAGCAGCTCGCTCCTGTTGATCATCCGCGCTCTAACGAAACTGAACCTTTATTTGAGTTTCTTCAAAAACCACAGGAGCGTGGATGAACTCAGTGGCTCTGTTCAGCTGAGGCTCGGGCCCATTTGAAGTTGTTTTAATATGTAAAATATTTCCTCCTCTCTTCCTGGGAAATCAGTTTGAACAACTGCAGCAAGCTGCCAGAATCACAGGAGTCACTACCCACAACGCTGTAAACACAATGTACAAATGTGCAGCGTAACCACGTCCACACACACGCAAGCAGCGGGCACACTTAAGCTAAACACTCCCTGACACACAGCATAAATGCATTGGGAGTTTCTCTGAGTCGGACCACACACAAATACCGAAAGCACATACAGGATAACATAACAGTGAGCACCCGTTTTCCAACATACACACATACTGTTCAAACAAGGCAGACAGTGTAAACATATATTACGAGCTAACGCAAACACACCCTGGTATACTTCTTAACAGCTTTTCGAAACTCTGAAATTCTTCAAAAGTGATATCGCACTGTCTATGCAGCCATACGTTTTGATAATTCATAATAATAAATACCGAAAAACAGTAAATACACACATGCAACACACATGCTTCACTGAGACTTTGAAACAAAAAAAAAATCATGTTTGCTTGTTATAAATCAGTAAAAGAAATTAAATAAATAAAACACACAAACACGTGATCTCATGTTGTTAACTCCAGTAAAGTCTAAAAAAGACTAACTTTTTAAGCCCCCTCATTAGTATTCTGCTGATATTCAGGGATCCACATTAAGGTAATATTAATATTACATTTGGAGTCCTGTATAAATATTTGATCAGAAATGCTCCCGGGCTTCGTGTATGTTTACTGCTCATAGTTCCCCCAACATTAACATCAAGGACTTTAAACCGGGAGGAATTCAGTACTTCCTTTGAAAATACAGGAAATATTGGTTTGCTTTGCTTTGCCCATAATAACCATAAAAAGCAATAAAAAAATCTAAAACATAAAAGATAGGTCTGGCTCCCTGTCAGCGTAGAAGAAAAACGTACAGTATGAGAAGATGTTTTGAAAGAATTAAGATATTAATGCTTATTTTAGCATGTGACGACTGAGTGGAGAAAAGCCCCCAGGTGCAGGGTAGGTCCAAACACAGCATGTGAGCCCACAAACTTTCTTTAAGCTGGTTACTGAAACCTAAATTAACTTAATTCCATTGGCATGTATAAAGATAAATAGAACTACAGTAAATTATTAATTCCAACCATATAAAAAAAACAATCTGTCAGTAGATCAATAATGTAAGACTTTTGCATTGCACTCAAAATGAAAAAAGAATGGATAACACTCTTGTTTCTGAGCCTTATGCTGGAATGATGTGAACTGAGCAGTGAGAAGACATTTTACTTCTAAAAAATATGAAAGCATGCAGGAAAACACAGCAAAGGGCTCAATAATCCAGTAAGGGTTCGATTCTGAGGGGTTGGGCATTTTGTTTTCGTATATTTAAAGGCAGACAAAGCTCTTCCTCTTGTCTTGGTGCTTGTGTTTGGGTATTCGCGGGAGCCTTTTAATGAGATAAATCTCAGTCGTTATCCCTCTGCGACGCTGTTATCTATTAACAAGCAACAATGTTCCTGCTGTGTGTGTCTGTGCGTGTGTGTGCAAGACAAAACAAAAACAACAAAAAATAATAAAAACTGCCTAGTCTGTGTCAGCGTTAGTGCGTCTGCTTGTTGTCACCCATTAGCTGACATATTCCTGCACCACCTCAAAGCACAGGACCTGAACCAGATCAAACACACTTATACACACAAAGAGAAACAACACAAATTCCTTTTCCAACTAAAAAAAAATCCTTCATGTGTGCCATTTTGCAGGGGATGAGCAGGTTCTTATTAAAAGATCAAAACAATCCCAAAAGGTGAGACAGAAGTCTCCCACCGTCTTTCCTTTCTTTTACCTCTCACCAGAAAAGCAGCAGCATGAAAAAGCCGACAAGGCAGCGGGGGACAGTGGCTCTAGAAGTTCAAGATGAAAGAAAGAGCAAAAGAGGAGCTCGTAGCTGACACTCAGACCACCAGATTTATACAAGCAACAGGAGGAAGAGGTAGTTTCTAAGCATATTTCTGGGAAATACATTTTTTTTTGTAACTACACCAAATGGAGTTTAACTACACAGCCTTTGTGTAGTTTCTCCTTTAATTGATCACAGAAAAAAGGAGAACCTGCTGTATCACAAACTGCCATCGGACTATGTTGAATGCACAAATTTAGAACCTTCATTTATTCTTCATAAAAGTCGTCCAGTTGAGACTTAAAATGGCTTAGATGTATTTCTTTACCGTCACCTGCCTAATTCATTGTGTCAGGGGTTATAAATATGGAAAGGAGGCCATCTTGTCACCTCGCTGTGACCCCTTATTCTCTATTTAGGTAAGACAGTCAGATGTGTTCAAACCAGGGTTAAGTAGGGCGATTTATCAGGACACTCCTCTTGAGCCTGTGTTTATGAGAATCCAGACTCTATGCTGAAGGAAGAAATACTCTCCAAAGATTGTTACTGTTTTGATTGATTAGACAGAAAGAGAATATTTGTTATACAGGTTAAAGATGAAGAAGATATGTGATTTCTCTTAGAGGGCACAAGACCAGCAAGATGTGAGGAGGCCTCTGTGCAAAAGTTCACAGCTGTCCAAATTAATAATGCTGTAATCTATTTGACATCTTGACTTGTTTTCTATGGCAGCCTTGAACTTGAGCTTATTAACTAAGTGCTGGTATCAAAGTTCAATTGCTAGTGCGGTGAAGAAAACAGCAGGGGGTTATATAATGCAGAGTGAAAGAAAGAAACAAAAATGTTTCCTCTTCAAAGAGGGAGCGATGTGACAAAGAGACTGAAGTAAAATTCAAGGTGTCTCCTTCAAAGACAGATAGACATGATGAGAATTATTAGAAGCAGAGTTTATGACAGATCGAAGGAGATGAGAGAGCATCTCGATGCAAGGACACGAAGAATGACAATAAAGGAGAGAGATGACGAACAGGAAGAAAACAACGTTAGAAGAAAAATAGGTGTGCAGTACTAACCTTGAGGCAAGACTGAGTGCAGCAGCAGACAACGTTGCATCGTAAAGATAAAAGAAAGACAGGGAGAAGGGGAGGGAAAGGTGAGAGGGGAAAGAGGAGTAGAGTGCAAGGTTAGCCAGCTTGATCAATCTTCAAAGAACAGAAGAGATATGAGAGACAGAAGAATTGACAGAGAAACATAATTAACCATAGAGAGACAGCAGGCAGACATTCAAACAGACAGACAGGCAGGCAGACAGTCACATAGACAGGTTCCAGACAGGCATTTGCTCTTCCAGTGGGCTACTGTGGCAACAGGGCCCGCTCACCTACAGTCGCCCCATAAACATTCCAAGTGAAATGAGGCTCTAATCGCAAGGTAAGGAAAGGAAGCAACGGATCGCGATGTGAGCGCAAGCTCATGGTGAGTTATTTCTCCAGAGGTTCAGATTTTACGGTGACTTCTTTGCTTTTCCGTGCAACAGTGCGCGAAGTCTCCATAAAATGGCTTACTGCATGCAACGATTATTGTTTAGGATTCGAGGGAAATCATGTTCTAAATACTTTCCCACACAATTTCTCGTGTTTGAACTGGCACGGCTCAAATTCCAGCCTGGGTCTATGCTTGAAAACTCATATTAATGACGGTGTGCCAGAGACAAATGGACCATTTTAGAACAAAGCAACAATAAACCATTTGAATTTCTAATTACTCATTTTGATGGCCTGGTCCCTCCATCTTTTTTCCATTTACTAACTTGCATTCTGCTTCCCTCTGCACATCAATGACTCTCCACCTGTTATTTAATGATTTTCTCCCTGCTTTTTTATCTCCACGACCACCTTCCTCTCTCTTTCCTCTACCTCTCCCTCACACAGTTTTCCACTTTTCCATCCAAAGCCTTTATTTTGGCCATCAGAACAGATTTTCAGCTCAATTTCCCCTCAGTGTGAAGTCACTTAGTCTGCTCCAATTACCATCCCAGTTAGTGAAATAAATAACCTGGTACCATTACAGCTGGATTTACACTGGAGGGGAAAGAGAGAGGCCGAGTCTTTTACCCCTTGTTTAACCCAAATCTGATTTTTTCATTAGTAAGGTTCCCACTTGCTCGCTTGCCCAGTGTGAGCCCAGGTGCCAAGCAAAGAGTTGGCCACAGGCATTATATTCTCCTCTGACGTACCTATTAGCTTCAGGCTAAGTCTCATAATTCACAGGAGGCTTGGTTAGCCCTGGGATAAATCGAGAATTTCTGCATGTAGTGTTAGCAGGTCAGTAATTGTTTGAGTAAAAAAAAAGAAGAAAAAAAAATGATAGTTGCTTAATTTATCTGTGCAGTGTGTAAATTTATATGTTTTATTCACTCACCAGCCTCAAATACCTCAATGATGCATTTAATGTTTGACGTCTTAATAGCTCCTCTTAGTGTTACTGTATACTCAAAGCAGTTTTCTGCCCCACTGTGGTTTGTTGGTTGTATTTTCTCCTGGCAGATTTGTTTTTTTACGTCTTGTATCAGGATTTACGCTAAATATAACAATTCTGTCCTGCTCTTCAAAAGCTCATGAAAATCATCTTACGTTCGCCAGCCAAAAAGGAAAAAGCAGTCCAACTGAAATTACTGCATTACTGCAGTTTACTGGCAATTTTACACTGTTTAGTGCATATGAATAAAAAATAATAACGTCCTAATGAGAGTTGTCGGAGGTGCAGAATTATCAACTCTGGGCACATTGTACTGAGCTGAATATGAAGCTTCTCATTTATCCCTGACTAGTCACAGTAGACCTGCATTCCTACGTGTGATGCTTGAAAAAAAGGTAGCAGTGAATGCTAAGATATTCCTGCTGTCTTGATTTTTATGCTTTTTCATATCACAACACTAAACAAGTTAATTGTCAGACTCTAAGTCTCAACAAAACTGTTAAAAGTCTATATTTGGGACACAATACATCCATTTAAGCTTCTCCCGTCCTATCTGATATGAGAGCAAGAGGTGAGAACAGAAGGTGGAAGCAACAGAAACTCGAGAGAGAGAGAGGTGTAGTTTTCCCTCACAGATCTAACAGCAAAATGAAACTCTTTCATAAAGTTGTTAAAACTGCCACTATTTCTCGGGCTCTATAATTCTGTTTGACCTCTTAAAAACCTTTAACTTCCCAGTAATGACTGTCAAAGGAAATGTGGCGTTCCAGAGAATAAAGGAAGGCTGGAGCTCACTGATTTAATTCACAACTTTTAATTGGACAAATAGACAAATGTTTCAGGACTACTGTGACTTCCTCTGAGTCCTGATCTGTCTGTGATGAGGACACGGTGGTGATAGAACAATGAAAGGCCATGAATTCAATCAGCGCACTCGGGCCCTCTTTAATTCTCTAGAAGTTTGCTGCCCTTGAACTTAAAGACACTTGGCTCAGCTGTGTTTTGCTGAATGGTGTACAAAGATTCTTTCTCTTACAATAAAGTTTAACTTCCTCTTATAAATCTACTTAATTGTACCAAAGTAGAATAATCTTTCCAGTTACGCAGGAAGTTCCTCCAAATTTCAGATATTGAATATCTTTTTATTTCATTTAATTGATCTCCGCTGAGGCAATTAAACATCACAATGGATGTGATGTAAGCACACCCCGTGATTACCAATCTGCCATTGTAAATGCCTGTCTAGTTGCATCATAGTGTGATCCATAGCTTAGGGGTGCTGTAAATCAGCATCTGTGGCTACTGGCGTACTAGTTTTAAGCCATCCGGTGATCAACTGTTACTTAATGCTCTAGTATTTCAACTGACCAGACGGAAACAAGGATGGAAAATACTCAATCTCTCAAAAATGACAAGCAACCAGAAGTATTGCAATCCAACTGTTACATAGAGAAAAAGAGTTTCAGAGCGGGAAAGAAGGAGACTGCATCCAAAAAAGAAACTTGGGAATAAAGTCTCAAGAATAGAACAAGATATAAGCATCTGAAGTCTCAGAGATTAAAGGAATAAAGAAGCATGCAGGCAGACAAACAAAATGGCCTCAAACAGAATCTGGCCCATCTAATCCTCTATATAAAAACCTTTATCTCAGTGCTTCTTCGATAATTCAGTAAATCTACCTAAAAAATCAAACAACGCCAGCTAAGATGAAGGCCTGTGACATACAAAGTGACAAAGGCTTTTCTACTGTGAAGTGCTCTCTACAAAGACAGACACTTAAACGAACACAGAGCTGTGAAACTCATCATCAGGAGGACAGGTAATCAGAGTTAGGTATACATGCAAGCAGACAAAGGCAACAAGCAGATAATAAGAAACCAGCAGAAGAAAAGGAGAAACTAGATAATGAGGTAGACTTAGTGTACTCAGACATAAACAGTGAGAACAGACTGATCCAAAATTACACAGACAAGATTAGAAAAGTGGTTAGAAACAGCAATCGGCTAAAAAAGCAACAAAATTAGTGAACTGTCCTGATTCCTATTGTAAGAACAAGAGTATGTTAAATTCTGCAAGTCAAGCATCCTTGGCTGTAAGTAAAGCAAAAAAGTGAAGTGAAAAAAAACTGAGCCACTAAATAAAAGAGTTGCATCATTGTCAAGAAGAGAGGCTCAAAGACTTTCAGCTACAGTGGTGCCAAGCTGAGCCTTATATGACAAACTTTTGGGAGCTGTCTGGCCTGTCATATTGCAGTAAGAGAGAGCGAAAACTTCTGCTCATGCTTAGTGTTCGCAAGCACTCAGTCTGATTTCTGGACTTGAGAAGAATATGCCATAACAGAGAAGCTTGGCGACTAGCAAACCAATGCTGCAACTCTTTGATGGTGACTGTTAGTGAGCATAGTGAGCTCTCTCCCATGTGGAAAAGCCTGGAAAACAGGACAAAAGTATGCAAAGATGAATTGATTTAGTCCTTTTCTTTTCTTTGAAAATTCCATCTTTGACAGATAACTTGCAGCACTTTGAGACAATGACTTATAACGTATAATCCACCTACTGGTGGTCACGTGGCCAATACTGAAATATTAACTTTTCCACATGGGGATTGATATCATAGGACTCTCATATTCCGCCCTCCGACAAGCAAAGTGGATTTTGTCGTGCAGTAGTGTGCTAGCCAACTGACTAACAGGGTCCACCAGCCACTCACGTGCCCAAGTAGTCCCACACCAGCCCCCCCACTGGCTGCTGAGAGGCAGCAGGGGGCGGGGTCTGTTTTCGCGACTGCTGAGAACGCCACAGATGAGGGGTGGAGGGATTTCTAAGGTGTGATGAGCACATTTGCACAAAACCAAACGTAAACCCACTCACACCGGTTCAGAGCCACATGGTTATGACGTGTGTAAGCGCACATGAGAATAAAGTGTGATGACAAAAGCAGAGATGAGTGGTGGGAGGTAACGAGATAATGGTTGGGGAAAAGGGGAGAAAGAAGAGAGGAAGACGTGACAACAATGAGTTAATGTTACCTGGAAAATCACCACACACTGGGAAAGTGTGTTGTCTGAAACTGAGCAGACAACCAAGGAATGGAAAAAGAAGTCTGATCATACATAAAACCATTATTTCAAAAATCAAAAACTGTTTTTTTTAGTTCTATGTTGACATAGGAAGGAAGGGGGTCCAGGATTATTAGATAAAAACAGCTTGTTTTATTTTTCTTACTGATCTAATTCTTATCCTCGCTCACCTCTCTAATTCATGGATCTTTTTCTCCTTATCGTTCTTTTCATTCTCCATCTCCCTGAGGATTTCCAGAAGTCGTTCCACCTCTGATTGGGCCTTCCCGGCATCCTCTTTGTACCGGCTCACTTCCTGCTCTAAGCAGGAGATGCGTTCGGAGAGTTCACCGTTGGCCTGGGACTCTGCCGCTGCACTCTGAGCCTGGAACAGAAATTAATTATTCAAAATAAACCAAGCGTTAGCTTTCAAAATGAGGTGACCACCATCCGATCAAAACGATAAGTTCAGACTAGAAACCCTGCGCCAGTAACAACAACTGCTCTGAGAAAGGACTGGATGGATCTTATGAAAGTGACCCCTGCTTAGGGGTTTCAATGGTATTATGACACATACGTAGTCTGAGGTTGGATAAACTGATAGATACCAAAATATTATATATACAGAAATCCAGAGACCAGATAAGACTCAAATCTTAAATCTTGGTTTTAGAAATTCTGCATTGAGAATATGATTTTGCCACTAAAAAAGATTCTTTATGCAATAGTGTTGTGTATCTTGTGCTGGATTTCTATATTTACTGCTCTTCTTATTATCAATTTTTATTGAATTTTCAAAAGTTGACAGGAAATTCAGGGATAAACAGCCAGTTAATTTCATTGGTCTTGGTCTTTCTTGGCACTACACAGAACAGGTTGAGAGTAATGTAAGGATTCTGCATTTTTAAAAAAAGGGATTTTGAAGTCATCCTGGCTGTGTTTAATGTTTTTTTGTCCCCTTTTTGTTTGTCTACTTTTTCTTTATTATGTGTTTCAATGAAGCAATAATTTCCCTAAAATAAGTTTGGAAACTCATACAAAGGTTTCTTACTTACTTTAAAATTATGCACACTTTCTTAGATGAATAATCAGCATGTGACTATTGAATCAGAGTACAGCCCACATCTCCCCCACACAAAAATGAACAAAGAACAAACACAAAAAGAATTATCCGTCAAAACTGATCTTAAACAATGCGCTCCATTAAAAGGCTTTTTGTCCACAGTATGCATAATTATGCCTTCTGTGTTTTTCAGTGAAATTACATTATTAATCAATTGAAGACTAAGCATTTCCCATACACACAGAAAATAGGAAAACCTAAATAATGTTCTTTGTGTAATTGATAAGGTTATGAAAACATTTACAGATTCAGAGGCAAATTAAACTAAGTTGAATGGTTTTCATCTTGCTCCTGCTCTGCTTGGCCACACGAAGAGAAAATGAGCAAAAGAAAGAAAAGGAATAAAACAAAGAAAAATAAAACAGGTTATAACCAGCTCGGAGGTTAGAACAGCTGTGTGTGTTTCCCAGAAGCAAATGTTGCTCTTGGGACAGAGAGACTTCATATGTGTGTGTATGTGTGTGCCTTTGTGCCACAATACATAAACCTTATTAGTTTTGGAAGGTGTGTGGCAGCTTTTTTTTTTGTAGTTCTTTATGTGGAGAGGAAATGTTTGGGTGTCTGACGATATAAGAAGACCAGGGTGGAGGACAGAGAGAAAGATAAATAAGAAACTAAGAAGGAAACATTACACTAAATGTCACGTGCCTTTTTCCATTCTTTATTGGGTAACAGAAAGAGTCTCATGAGGGAAGAACCACAGATGCAATGACACCTCCATCCATATTCCCCGCTCTCAGTCTTTGTCACATACTCACACAGACGCACACACACATAGACACACGTGTTGTGTTGGTGCTGTCTTCTCGAGTCTGTGAAAATGACTGTAAGGCTGTCAGCAGGCTGTCACACACGCAGCATTTTATGAGCTGCTGTGTGGAAGAGAATAAGTGATGTGCAAGCACTCTCATACACATGCACACACACAAATACGCATCTCTCTCCATTTCTCTCCCCATCTCTTAGAAAAATAATTAAGGGAAAACAACAAGGCAGAGGAGAAAGAGATGTGTTGCCAAAACTGATGGTGCCTAAGTGTTTTTCTCTCCACTAAGTCTTTTAGAATTCAACTGAATCTGTCTATCATGGACATAAACAAAACTAAATAAATCCACCTGAATTGGTGTTCAGATGCTTCAGGGAAAGGGCAAATTGGTCTACTGTGATTTCTGTAAGCTTTCCTGGTTCCCTGAATAATTCTTCAGTTAATTTTTGGCCGTTTTTTTAGCGAGCTAACCTTCTTGAGCTGGTTCTCCAGTTTGATACACTCCTCTCGCTTCTGCTCCAGGTTGATTTCCAGACTTTTCAGCCTGCTGTCCTTTTTCAGAGTCGAGGAAGCCAGAGAGGAAGCCTTCTCTTTAAGATCCAACACTGATGTCTGGGGAGAAAAAACAGCATAAAACAAAATTCAGCCGCACTTGTTTCTATGAAAGAAAAAACAAAATATTCAGGTTCAGTGGTTTTTTGGGCCCAAACCACAGCTGAAAAAAAAAACAGATTTTTACAAAAAAGTCTACACTGTTTGACCTATGTTGCTCCTCACAATTTCACATTTTGTGTTTGCACCAACAGCTATCAGAAGCTCCTTTAAGTCTACTTCTGTTTAGTGTCTATTTATACTTGACAAATCGTAGCACACTACATAAAACAGTGTTTGCTATTTCCAGGTGGTAAGAATAAGATGATGTACTACATGCATGTGGAGTTACTGTCCTTCATGTTCTTCTCCACAGTTAGATTACTGACTGTGTCCCTTACTGCTCATAATATTTCCCATGATCTGCATTTTTTTTTCTCACTTTCAGGCTCAAACACTCCATCCGTGAAGTCTCTCTTCCCCCTTTCTTTTCTGTTTTTGTTCCCTCTTTTGGTAAAGGCAGTGAAACAGAAACCAACAGGACCAGAAGCAGAGACGCTCAGACGTGTAATTTTACCCTTGACTGACCATACCAACTCCAGGCAACAGATCATCATGTTTCACTGGGCTATGGTCAAAGAAACCTTGCAGCTTACTCTGAATATATTTAGGTTCACATATATATTGCTGTAGTCAGACAAACCTCACATCTGCGTCAAGCTGTGAAGACAGGAATGTTTTCCCATGTATTTCTCAAATTATATCATGGAACTTTTAGTGTCATGATCCCACTATCACAACGGATTGACAAAAGAGGTTAAGACAGAGAGCTGAGGAGTACTTTTAACTCCTACTGCTATCTCAATATTTATTCACAAGAATAGTTTGATCTTGGTAACTTTGCCAAGTCTTTTTTGTTGAGCCTTTCAGGAAAAATACCAAACTAAATTGTCCGGATTGTCTGCGGTGGAGGAAATTATGACAAACTTGACATTTTTAACTTTATGGGGTGATCATCATAACAAAAAGAACACCTGGGTAATGTCCTCTACATTTTCCCTGATCACAAGTTTTGAATGTCTGAGGGCCCTGGATCTTTGTTGTAAAGTCTTAGCTGTCTGTCAGAGTAAAGATCTTGGCTTTCTGAGATCTATTCTACAGTGACAGCTCAATCACGCTTTTTGGAAAGACAGTGTGTCTTCTACCTCCCGGTCAGCCAGGTCAGCCTGCAGCTGGGAGACTTTCTCCTTCAGTTCTTTCAGTTCCTTCTTGCTGGATTCCATTTCATTGCCCTTTTCTCTCTCCTCCTTCTCCCGTTGATCCTTCAACCGCTCAATGATTCGTTCCTTGACATCGAGTCGGAGAGAATCAGGCAGAGGATGGAGAGAGGACACGGAGACACAAGTTACAAAAGGGCAGAAAGGGACAGATTTAAGAGAAAGGAAAAAGTTGTAGTTTGTTTGAGGGCGTGATGGAAAAAGAGAAACAGAGAATGAAAATACCTCATACTCTCCAACAGCCATTCACAGTCACTTAATATCAAGTTTCTGTACTAATAACCATCGCATTAAATTTTATGTACATGGCAGCTCTGACAGGATCTAACAGCCAACAGTCATTTTACACACAGAAAGCGTTTTGGCCGTGGATGTAAAATTCACAACCACTAAAACACAATAGCCAATCTCTGAAGCTTTAGAACAACACAGCAGCCAGTTAAAGTACAAAAGTTCATACAAGCATAAGAAGTACACAAGCCCAGTGAGTGTAAACCACTGGAGCCGATTGTGTGTGCGCGCGTGTGTGCTGCACATTTTTGTGAGATTTCATGTGAGTTTCCTCTTCAATAGCGATGACACAGGCAGGGTTCAATTTTAGACTTAAGGTTAGGATTACATAAAACAGTTGTCTTTTTCCAAATTAACCCTATTGGGAATTGAAACAATTTTGGGTTTAAAGTCAAGTAAAACAGAGTATACTCTTTATATTCTAAGGTTTGTTTATCCTGGATGTAATGGAAACTATCTATTCCTTATTACATCTTTACCTTTGATGAACATTACAAATTACACATGTCACTGCCCTCACTGCTTTAATCAAATTTAAGAGGAGCTGCTGATCAAATATGTGCTAACGTCTCGTAAAAAAGTGGCAGTTTTGGCAGGTTGCTGATCTGAAGAAATCAGGTGTGTGCAAACACAGTTCTATGGCACATTATGGATGATCTCAGAGTCAACTGCTGCTCTCCATCAGTCTGCCAAGAGTTAGAAGGCCAAGCAAATCATTCTACAGCAAGAAAGTTATTCACAAGAAAAAAGAGACATACAAGACAGTTTTCAATCGAGAAGTGAACGGCTCAACAAGCCACTAAGTCACAAACTTGAATTAAAAGCCAAAAGTTTGGTTGGATAATCACATATTTAACAGTAGGATTAAAAGGAAAGTTGAATTCATGTTAAGTCCTACTCATACAGATTTGATGAATTTAGACGACAAACCATTTTAAAAAATGGAAAACACAATGTTTTCACAAAATATCAAATTACGCTGACAGAAAAAGTCTTGAACAATAGAATATGAAGATGTGTAAAACTAGGGTTAGCGCTGCATAACATAATTATGTGGTTTAAGGAAAGAAAAAAGATGCCATATAAGAAACGACAACTGGAGATGAAGTCTTAAAAGGAAAAAAGCGCTAAAAACAGAAGATTACAGAATGGACCAAAGAATGAAAATGAATGGAAAACTGCTCATAAAGCAGACTCGTCCACTGGATCTTCCTGCCAACACTCACACTCACATTCACCGACACCCTGCATATTAGTCACTGGACAATTAATAGCACTGTTTTCTGTGCAAGTGCACTTCCAAAGGAGATTGACTTTGTAACATAATCACCTGAAACAGTACAAAAATATAGGCTGATATGTCACTGGTTAGTTTCCCAGAATCAGGGTCAAGTCCCCTCAAAAACAGCCTCTAGTGCCATAAAACAGGCACTTCTGGCTGCTTCATGGGTATCAAACCTTATAGTTCAGGCCTAAAGAGCAATCAGTGAGTTAGTTCAGGCATCTGGTTGCATGTCGGTCAGCTCCTCTTTTTATAAACACAGGCTGTGAATAATTTAATGATGAAACAGTCAGTGTGATCATTGGTTCATTTCCATTTATCCGGAGTCGTTAGGTCAACCTGTGGGTGGTCGGAGGTTTGGCTCATTGAGTTTTTATTAATGTAACCTTGCCCGACCGCTGACCCAAGATTGACCAACAGTGTGTGTGTGAGTGTGTGTGTGTCTACCTTCTCAGCCAGTGCCTCCTCCAGTGTTCCCAGTGCAGTGTCTGTGTTGGAGGTGTCGGTCTGCAGAGACTTGACTCTGTCTTTGAGGCCGCTCAGCTGTTTCTCTTTATCCCTCAGCTGATCCTGTAGATTCTCAATCTGAGGAGAGATATATTCATCGGTGGAGTTTATTCCAACATGTAATTCACCTTTTGAGGGTTGATTCATATCGTGTTGCCCCAGATTCAGCCAAAAGGAAAAAAAGCAGAGGAGCAGGTGCTGCTCCAGAACACCGACAAAGCACTGAGGTTTGCAGACGAACCACAAACGAGGGGGAATTTTTAACATGTGGTTAAAATTCAGACTAGTTTTAGTTTAATAGACTAAGTTTTTATATCTTAAAAAGAGACTCAACAACTAAAAACTGGGGCTGAAAAAGGACATGTCTGTATTCAAAACAGATTAATAAGTGCTGTCCTTTTAGAAAGGAATCACGTGGCATCATTTAATGTGCCAACTGTAACACAACAACTTTTACTTTAAAGTCTATATGAGTCTACCGGTATATAAATTCTAAATTACTTAAACTGTATCCCAAAATTCAAAGATGTCTGTAAATTACAGCTTATGGTTTCTTTGCATAACAATTTTCACCTTTTCTTCTCACCTTCCATCTGCTTTGATCCTCTCTCATATTAATTTAAAAGCAACACATTTTCTGTTGAGAGTCCATGACTACTGCTATGTGATCCCATAAGAATATTTAGGGTGTTAAGAGGGCTGAGTGTAACATAAGATATCTCAGCTCTGCTACTTTTTAACTCTTTATCCAAATACACAGTTTCTATCTCAACCTCTTTCTCCACTTCTCTTTTCTCATGTCCTTTCACAGTCATCTGGAACTATATTCATTTCCTGTTAAAACATCCAATTAGAAGGAATAACTTGAGCAACTTTGTTTGTGTGTACAGGACGACCCTCCAAAGCATGTGCCCTTACAGGCCTTTTTAAGATTTCAGTTTTGGTTGTGAAGTTGAGGTTATAATGAAGTTTAAAAAAAGAGGCACAACTATGAAATGAGGGTCCCCACAAAGATAGGAATACAATTATACTGTACTGGAGGTGAGATATAACACCATGTCGGTCTTCTTTAAGAAATAGATGGAAAAAAGATTCAACAGTACAAGATGTTGAAAGGCTGCCAAACCCAGGTGGTGACATTTTTCTAATTTCAGTCTCTTCTCTTTCCTTTTTCTTGATAATCTGTTTGACAGAAATTAAGGAGCTGAGTGACAACTTCAACCAAGAAAAAAAAGGCCGGGATGGTATGTAACCTGTGACTCATCTGCAGGTGTAAAACTCACCTTTGCAGAGCCAGAGACTGAGAGAATGTGTGTTCATACAGTAAAATATTTCCAGCAGCTCATTAATCAACGGGTGACCTGACAGCTTGACTGACACATCCCCCACCTCCTCCTCCTCTCTCTTTCACACACACACTTGACACTGAAGGGTCGTCAGACTCTTTGATCTTGTGTGCATTTCCACAAACTGACAACTGCAGGTTGGATGGGTCTCTCTTTCTCTCACACACACACACACAAAAACCTACAGATTCATAAAAGCACATATACATAGAACGTTCATATAGAAGCACCTGTATGCACAAAGGCACGCGCATATTGCCTTTTTTAATGTCCTGTACACCAGAAATAGGCAGGGGTTTAGATAAAAATGGTCAGAAAATTGAAAATTAAGTGCAGATTTTACGATAAAGGAATCAGCAATGTCTCCGTCTCAGACACTAGACTGTATTGTATTTGACGACGGCAGAGGTCATCATTTATTAAACAAGAGGAACTCATTAGTATGCATCTGATTTTAAGCACCCTCTGTCTCTCTCCTCCCCCTCCCTGTCTTGTTTTATGTGTGTCTACTTGATTATCTCTATCAATTATCTGCACAGAATAGCCATTTTTAAATTTTTTCCAACAGGCCACAACTGGTTGTACAAGGAGAGGCGGAGAGATATAGGGGGAATATTAATGCATCAAACTGTTACTGCAAAATGCATAAAATCCTGGAAATTTGGGGATTGAATTGTTTTGTGGATTTTAAGCTCTCTCTGTTTAATGGTATATCAATTTCATGAGACCTATTTTACCCTCCATCAAAGTATTTATATGTTCATTTTTTTATTTTGGAAAAAAAAACATTAATCATTGCGGTTAGGGTTAGGGGTTACGGTTAGGGGTCAGGGGTTATGGACTCAGTTGTGTTCGTTCATCAGGAAACAACAGCTCTCTCCATATCCAAATGAACCTGTTTGTAACCTTATGTGTGTTTCTGAACCTATTTTCCTGTTTGATAATCCTCTTATTCATACCCTGTGCAACAACGCCATCTAGTGGTTATGGTGATCCTAGCCCATAAGTCCAACATCTTTTCCAAACATACTTCTGTGACCAACAATGAGATGAAGACGGTACGATTCACGTGGGTCTCCTGAATGAATTCTTATTTCCCTCACACCTACAGGAGCTCAAATGGAGGAAACCTATGTGTGATATTGGTGTGCTGTTGAAATGTGTGTGTGTTAGACAGAGGATGCTTCTTACCTTCTTCTGCAGCACGTTAACTTTGCGTTCTTTGACATCCAGCATGTCTTTGAGGTCCGTGATCTCTCCTTGCTGAGTGCTTTTCTCCTCTGTCACCTCGGATATCTGCTGACTCTTTTTGGATAGAAGAGACTCTTTTTCTTCTAGACGGAGGCGCAAGGCATCCACCTGAGCGCACACACACACACACACACACACATACACAGACACATCAATGTGAGCGAGGAAGTGAGAATGAACCAAATATCAACTGAAAGGAGCATGCCAAGCTCTTACTTCTGTCTGCAGTATGGCGGCTCTCTGCTCCTTGGCAGTGAGGGACTCCTTGAGCACGTCCACATGCTGTTTACTGTCAGAAAACTGATTGTTCAGAGTTTCCAGTTTGGTCCTGAAAGCCAGTAGCTCGCTGTCTTTACGGCCCAGCTCCTGTTTGGCCTGATCCATCTGAACAACACACAAGCACAGTATGAAGATAAGACTCATTTACAGTGTGTGCTGGAGGAGATTCAACGCTTTATGAGGGGAGCTCTTACACTTTGAGGCATAATAAGATTTTAAAACACCCTGGAATGTACTGTTTTTTGTATTTTTAAAGAATAAAAAGTGGCAGTATGTAGTAAAAATGCAGTCCCTCCATTGGCTTCACTTTTTTCATGCTTATTTGTTTACATTCTTTGTGTGAGACCCTGTGTACTGTGAGGGGATGTCACTCATCCCTTCATTAACCTATGAAAATGCATATGAAGGACACACTAAAGAGCACAACAAAGCCAACGTTTCATTGCCATTAAATGACATTGATTCACACGTGAGTGACACTTGACTCTTTACAGGTCCTCATTGTTTTTCTCAAGGACACATACTGGTCATTCTCCGAGCAGGACGTGAACTTTATGGCCTGTATCAACCACTTTATGTAGAGAGGGCTGGGTGTAGAAAGGGCCTTCTAACGGGGTCACTGTATCAGTGTGAGTTTGACAAAATGCTACTTAAATATCCCCTAGGGAAAAAAAGGAAGCATAGCCTTGCTTTCCAGTTTCTCATCTGAAAAGGAATAAAGGTTAAATATACATGGAAATCATTGCTACAGTAGAAGGGTCAATTCTTTAATTTAGCCAAAAATGTTAAACATGTGTTAGCAGAACCTGCTTTAGAAACCAAAAACAGTTTTTGATTAGAACAAAATTAAAAATTCAATGTAATTCCATACTAAAATAGATTCATAAAATTGGTAACTTTAAGTGGAAATATATCTATATTTATTTGATTTGATTTTTTTAGTGTTTGAAATAGTGGCGCCCAAAAAGAATAGACCCAAACCGTCATGAATGTAAAAGTTAGTTCTATTGAAACCTAAGCAAATACACTACTCGGTTCACAAAAATTTCATGCAAGAAGGGAAAGAAGAAGTTTAAAGATAAAAAAAATGGCAGGTCAGCACAGCTGTTTGAATTCAGCAGACTGGAGAAACAACTATTACCGCCAAAAGCCACAGACCTCACCCACAGCACTAGAAGTTACGACCTTCTGACATGAGTTAACACCATAACCAAAGAAAGCACATTCATTTCCTAAGCAAATGTTGATTTTAAATATGAATATGCTGCGATGGAATTTTTGGAGAATCTAAACACATAAGTTAAAGTTAAATATATGTTAAATAGCCCTGTGCAGAGAAAGCCAACATGCATAATGCATGAACATATTTTACACAAAGCTCTCAAATCTAAACAGCTGCGAGCTGTGTGGACTTTGGGTTTTTGAGGGTCATAGTTGTTTACTGATGTCTGAACACTAGTGGGATTCTAATGAGAGACTATTCGAGCAGTATCAGCCTGTCAGAGAGAGAGAGAAGAAAGGGAGTGAGGAAAAAGGAGGAAAGAAATGGCAAGCAGACACAGAGGTGTGTCTCTTACTGCAGACACCTCCTGCTGAAGCTCATTGGCTCGCTGCTTTAGCTCCTCCTTCTCTGACTGGCTGTGAGTTAGCTCTTCCTTCAGCTGCTCAACCTGGCAGGAGAGGAGGGCGTCATGGGTGTTTCTCATTAGGCTAGGTTCCCTCCGCTTCCTTACTTCCTTGCATATTAGATCTCTGTCTCACTTCAGGGAGTGGAGCAGAGATGCAAGGAAGCAACACGAGACCTAATTTAGATGAACAGCATGCAAGCTGTCCACGGTAAAAGAGGCAATACCAAATGGAAATTGAGAATTCTTTGTAGATAATTCATTAGAAATAAAGCAAATATGAATGAGAATTAAAAACATGTCAAATTCTGAAATTGCATAAATCACTTTTAATAATAATCTTTGAAACATTGGGAAACAAATACACTGCTTTCTTATGTTTTACCGCAGGTATTTTCCTTTAATCAGCTAATTAGTTCCTCTACAGCTTAGTTACTGCTCCTATTGCCCAATAAGAATAGATGACAAATAAAAACATTTTCTTATCTAATTGAGTCTGATGTTTGTTGGAAAAACTTAAGGTATGCAGGTGGGTTAATCCAACTTTTCTCTGTACAGTAAGTATCTTGGATCTCATGAACGAGAGTTCAAATAAGGAAAGAAAAACTTTAAAAAGTATGAAACTGTTTTCAGGAATCACGGTTACTACTGTGATAGAAGGAGTGATGAGCTTCACTGATGGTTCACCATACAGGACCTGAATCAGGTTAGATGTCACTGGTCAGACAAGATATGCGAAGAAGAGCAGCAACTTGTCATCTTTATTGCAACTAATACACAACTTAATATTATCATTATTATCATATATTCTATGTCAGAGAGGAGAAAGATTATGTTATAAATTGCTAAAATAAATAAGAAAAAATAATACCTTTTAAGTAAAACAAAGATGGGTCTAACTTTTACACATAACAGGAACTCTGAGTTTCTAACTAAAATTAAATTAAATTTGGATGCATTTTCATATAAAAAGGCAAAACCGTCCCCCTTTACATTAATGTAAACTCATGAGAGTTAAAGATTAGTCTTTTTACTCCGGAGGTTCTGGTATTTTTGTTCAAATGAAATGTCTAAGCTCAGAGCATCATTTTAAACACTTGACTTGTGGCCTGGGTTCTGCTGTAGAGACGTGCATGTGTGTGTCTGTGCTCCATTACTTTGTTCTTCATGAACTTGGAGTGGGATCTGTAGACCTCCATCTGCTTGATCTCCTCCTCCCTCTCCTCACTGCTCAGAGCTCCGTTGGACTTGAGCATCATCACCTCCTCCTCCAGCTCTCTCATGCCACGCTCCATCGAGCTGATTTTTGCATCCTGGCAGGGGACAGACAAACGGGTTAAAAAAAAGAAAAATGCTACAGAACGTTACTAAAGGCAGGCGACATTAATACTAGATAATACTAGATATTTTACACCTCACTTCATCAAATCGGTTTACTTTCACTGTGTAATTTAGGAGTTGGATGCATTTTAACAGGCTTTGAGGTTTTCTGATATTGAATGACAAAACAAGTTTAACGCCCCACACTTCGTTGTCGGTTAGAACACCTCTGGCAGCAATGGCAGGTCTTCTTGGGAATACTACAAGTTTGGAAAGCATTTCCTCTGGAAATTTCTCACACTCTAGTGGAATCAATCAAGCTCAGCAAGAATGGATTGAGTGTGTCGGTCCACAGCTATTTTCAGGACTTTCCAGAGAAAGTTCTGGTCCTTGGGGTAAATGTTGGCTGAGTCTAGCCCAACTTGGCAGCAGCTTTCACAAACCCACTCCTGTGTGTTACTGGAGGTAAACTTTGTAATCTGATCTCTCTGAGAAGGCTTTCACTCACTTTGTATTATTTTGTCACACTGTTTTTGTTGTTGAAGGATGATGCTCTCATCACCATCTTCGGTCTATAGATGGTAATAAGGGGTTTGGTTCAGGGCCTGCTTGCCTCTAAATATAGATAAAGATAAATTATCCATCAATCTTTCTCTCAGTCTTATGTGTAGACTTCTCTGGGTTGAGTTGGCGCTAATGTTGGTCTTTAAGCTCTGCATGCTTTGGGAAAGGAAATTTATCTGTCTGGGCATGAAATCTATGCTTCTTTGCCATTTTTGGTGCTTCATCCTTTTCGTTATAAAACCTGCTGTTGTCAGCCACTTTGCAGCCATTATCTAGAGAGGCGTTTGCCTTTTTAATCATGCCATTTAATTCCATTAGCCGCACAGGGACTCCAGTCAAGCTGTGGAAAAATGACAAGCTCCAATGATGGAAGCATCATGCACAGATCCCGGCTTCAATAATGTCTGTGTAAGGACTATTCTAAACCAGGATACTTTAGTCTTTCATTTTTATGCCAAATAACTAAACAAATAAGAAATATTCTGCTTGGTCATCAGTATTGTAATACTGACCGTAAGTACGTAATAACAGGGTTTGGCTTGATGAATTCACTGTGGGAAATAAAGGCAGACTTTGCTGACACTCAAACACTCAGACAAAGTGATTAGCATATTACCTTCATTTCGATGACTGTCTGCAGGGCTTTGGTTTTTGTCGACTCTGGAGCTGCTTCATACCTCCTGTGCAGCTCCTGACAGAAACACACACCACGATGGTCAGCCGATGAGAAAGAAGAGGACAGGTGTGACTGGAATGAGAGATTATGGGGCAGGGGAGGAGATGGCCGTGGACCAGGAGAGGAGACAAGAGCCACGGATGGGAAGGGATGGAGGGAGGGCTGGATGGTGGGTGTAGGCCTCGGAGCGGGAGCAGGGTAGGATGGAGAGTGGTGGAGGAATGGAATGTTAGGAGGGTGGACCGAAGAGGCCGCAACAAATGAGGGAATATGTGGGGGGCAGGATGAGGAGATGTCAACAGGACTAATGGAGTGACGCCTGAGGGGAGGAGAAGGGGTAGAGAAGGAGGAAGAAGAAGGGAACTGGATATGGCGTGAGGGGGAGAAAGGATGGCAAGGTAAGAAAGGGGGTGAAACATTGAAAGGTGGATGGATAGGGATGGGGGAAGAAGCAGGAAAGGAAGGCGAGGCAGGCAGAAGTTGATTCCCTCGGGCAGAAGCGCTGGCTTTTAGCCTCCTTGGGTCGATGCGGCCATCCCACATCTTTTGCAGTGTGAGGAATGAAGCTAACTACCAGTAAGCTGACCCTGTTTAAGCCTTATATGTGTAGAGATGATCAAATCTGACAGCTTGGAATTATGCTAATTCAGTGAACTAGCCCAAAAACATACAAGCCTATTATTTAAATTAATTATACAACGGCTTAAAAGTCCAAACTATACCAAACGCTTCTATATAAGAAAAAAATATTTGAGACCAAACTGGCTTTGAACCTCTAACACAAGCAACTGCTGTTCAATCAAAATAGCACCACTGGTAGAATCTATACTAGAACTTATTCCCCCAATTATCAAAAATCGAAAAAAATGATCCAAATTTAAAGAGAAAAATTAGAGCTAATTCCAAGAGCCGTTACCGCATCACATCTCACAAGTCAAATGAAGTATGAGCCAAGAAGGAGAGAAATAAGGGGGCGGGTCGAGTGGTAGATGTAAAGGCACGAAATGAAAGGACAGATAAGAAGGGTGGAAGAGAGGGAGGTATTGAAAGCAGAGTGGAGGAGACATCCATGTATGCATCACTGCTTTTCTTTGGAAAAGCCACAAAGCACAAATACCCCCGTATGTGAAAGGGACAGTGGTGTTCCATGGCTAGAGGCACAGCTAGAAATGCAGACACAAGCATAAGTGGCCTGAAAACGCAATATTCATTAAACATAACAAAAGAGGCCTTCTGTCATGGCTGATTATGCTGTGTTGAAATGTATCAACCAACCTTTTTTGTGTTTAGATGCACAGCATTTCAGCGGCTGCAAAATCAAATGATGTTTTTCATATTCATGTCACGTTTGACTCTCTTTTGCGTTAGCTCATTATATCATGGAGTGACGTGTTATTTGATACATTTCAAGTCTTACACGCACATAGCATCAACATTTCCAAACTCCAGGTGCAACCCAAATCACTAAAAGTTGATTGTGGCTACACAATTTGGTTTTGTAGTAGTTTAATTGATTCAAAATTTTTTTTTGAAGCAGAAACGACAAAACTTCAGTTACCGTCATATTGACCCCCGCAGCCCAACATAAAATCTCTTTCTCGAGTCTCCTCAGAGTACTTCCAATGCATGAATGGGATATGACCCAGTGAAAACATTTCTTAATGGAGTCGGTAGCTACAACTTGTGCGGTTGTCATGGTTACTACCCCTTGCACACAGTGGGGAGGCAGTGCTGAATAATAGCAGAGAAGAGGTGGGAGGGACCTGCTAGTTACATTAGCCTCAAGTTTTCTTGGTCAAGTTGGTTCTCCACTGAAGGATTCAAATTCTGCTTTGAGCCTCACTTTACATTATACATACAAAGGTTTTCCTTTCCAACAAGAAGACTCATAGTTTGATCCATAGAAACGTCTTCGAGGAAAAGAATAAATTCCCACATGTAAGCACTGCATTTAGATATAAATAAGTAATAACTATGAATGACACATACTTTTTAAAGTACTTTGTAGAACCTGTTGACATTAACAGGCACTTCATAAGCATCAACCATTTACTATTTCCAGTAGTTAATTAGTGAAATAATAAAGGCAAAAGTGGTGCAGTGGGAAGTTAACAGAACTTACTCTTAAATAATTATACTTTTAAATGCTGCATAAGTTTTCTCCAGAGAAAGTTTCCTGCATTTTGCTTTAAAACTTTGATGGAACTTTGTCGAGCACACTGATGCAATATGAAGAAATGTGGACCAGGAGCTGACTTCCTTTGTCAACTTCAGCTCTGATTGGGTAACCCCTTTGTGAAAGTTTAATTACGTAACCCCTTTAGCTTTGAGATCAAAATTACAAAGGGAAAACTTTACATAAAAAAAGATGGAAAATCAGAAAAATGTTTGAATTTATGGTAGAAACAATGTCCATTTTGTTCTTTACTAATATCATGTAGCCACTAGGGGGAAGTGTTGTACAACAAAATCCAACCTCATTAAAATGAAAAGTTAAAGTAGCTGAGTGACATTACAACTGATATCAAAGTGAAGTGGAAAAGAAAAAATACAAAGAGTACAAGATTGCATTGTGTGCGTTCCTGTTGCTCTGTGCACGTGTGGATGTTTCTGTGAGGAATTAGAGTGAAGTACGAGCCAAGAGTGCGAGCTGCCAAGCTGCCAAGCTGCCAAGGGCCTTGCTGGATATGACACGCTCTGATTTGGAGACATCTGGCCGTATGCAGAAACACACCCCTGCACACATGGGAACACTTGCCTGCATAATGGTTCTTCTCTTACAATCACACGCACAAACACACACCTCTCTCAGCTGAAGCATTTCCTTGTCTTTTTGCTCCAGCAGGCCTTCCAGCTGGTGGATGGTCATCTCTGCATCCGCCAGTCTCCTCGTCCTCTCGTGGTCCTCCTCAGCTGCCCTGGACGACAGGCCTTTACTCTGCAGCATTTCCAGCAGCTTCTTTATTGATTCGTCCCTGTCAGGCAAAAACAAAACCGAGTTAATGGAGTACTTTAGAAATTGGCAGCATGAAGAAGTTATGCAAGTTTGAAGCTGTTGTTTATCGTTACCTGGCAGTAAGTGTGTGTTTCTGTGTGTCTATCCTCAGCTCCATTTCTTCGACAGTCTTTCTCAGCAGGAAGAGCTCTTTGACTTGCCGCTCATACTCGGCATGGAGACGCAGAAAGTTCTCCTCTGTCATCTCTTGAGGGGCAATGGGGTGGTTTCCAAGGCGCCCGGACTCCGAGTAATCGGATTGAAAAAGCTGGTTGAGATCACGCTGGATTCTGAGCTCATCTTGTAAAGCCTGGATGGTGCACTGAAGATGCTGGCAGGAGCCAAAAAAGATCAGTTAGAGAGCATAAAAATGACAATGTTGCGGCATTTCTCAGAAGATTTCTCAAAAGATTAAGGGAGTGTGAAATAAGATTTTTACTTTTCTTTTGTGAAACCAGACAATATAACATTTGCAAAGGCCTGACATTAATGTTCATTAGTATGTCTCCATTTCCTGTTAACTTAATATCTAGGGTGAAACTGCTTAGTCATTTTGGCTTAGTATAACTGCCAAGAACATAATTTTCCCACCTCTTTTTACAAACTGGCTCTCTCCAAATATGCCTGTTTGTATCTAATCTCCAAACCAAACCTTTATGGTGTTTTTGGTTTGATCTGTCTGTCCATTGTGGGGCTGTATATATCTCCATTCTTAAGCGTTTTTTATTTAATTAGGCGTAAAAATTGAACAACATTACAGAGGACATATAGACAGGAATTAAACACCCATATTTTTTACTAGAAATTACTACTATTAAATCATGTTAAAAAATAGAACGGCTGCATATTAACCCCATAATCTATATCCACAGAGGTCACAGATCCTCATCCACTGAGTCCGTCATGTTGATTTTGTTATTTTTAAATCAAAATCAGTCTATTTGGAATAATCCACCATCAATTAATCAAATCCAGTTATCAGGCATTTCTGAGCAGACTGAGTTTTGGGCTGCACATTGACTGACTAACATAGACTTTTCACGGACTTTACATGAGATTCACTTTGATTTTTTTAAAACTTTTTAAATCAATGTGCCCACCTCAGCTTTTTTTACTTTATTTTCCAGGCAAAGCAGCCTAGCTGAAACCTGAATTTCTTGAGGTTGTTGTCTGTTAGATCAGAGTGACAGCACGGAAATTCTTCAAGCTGTCACAACTTAACACCATGTCTGACCAAAGAGTCAGAAAAGCATGTGAATGAAAACATTTTCGCTGGAAATTCAGCTGGATTAATACACACTACCTTTACAACAAAAAAAATTCAGGTAAGCACACATATACAGGAGTCAGTCCACCTCTGACCACTTGATCTGGCTGTTTAGTCTAGACATAAGAAGTCAGATCTGAAGGTGTTAAGAGTTTCTCCTTTATGTGAAGGTTACACACTTGCAATCCACAACCTCCCTACTAGGTGTCACTAGATAAAACTGCTTCAGGAAGCTAAATGCAATCTGTGTGGCTGAGGTAATAAGGGTTTAAAATAAATAACAAATAAATAAATAACATGACTGCTAAGCTACCCTTTTTCACATAGCTGATCTAAACCTGTGCTGCTTATAAATCAGCCGAACACTGGATGATCCATAGGAGAACACTGTGTGGTCACAGTGCACAGCAGATAACAATATGTAAACAAAAATCCAAATCTGAAGACTTTGTACTTCAAACCATGGATCATCTTTGTGGATGTGTTACAAAACCACGTCGACAGGTAAATACTACAGCCATGATCGCTAAGGACGACCAGAGAAAGGCCCTGAGTCACTAAACTGCAGGGCTCTTTGTGTGCGAGTGAGTGTGAGATGTCCTCATGATGCCCACAGACTCTTAAAATGCGTCACACACAACCTAAACGGCTGCCAGGTCATCACCTCAACAGTCATGCAGTATTTTCAGAGATAAAAATAATAGATGTCGCTAAGGAGTGAAAGAGGAGCAAACGCATGATGGATGAAGCAAACAGGAGAGTGAAATGATAAAAGAGGTGAACAAAAGAAAGTTAAAAGGTCATCAAAGACACTTCCCTCCAGCTATCCTTATTCTGCACTGATGAAGAAAGAAGGAGATAAAAGGAGAGGAAGTGACGAATGGAGAGGCAAAAAAAAACAATAATTGGATATGAAGGGAGAAAAGGGTTTGGGCAAAAGCAGGAGATACTGATCAGACATACAGTGTATTGCATAAACAGACACAGGGAAACTGAAAAGATTAAAAGTATTATTCTGCAGCAGTCTCCTTCAAAAGCTCTGCATTGTTTTGGATGACAGTCTGGGCGGAGTCTCCCCCACTCTGACCTGCCCTGTTTGTTCATTTCCACGACGAGGGGATGATTAACACCATAATCATCTTAATCATTCTTCCTTGGTGGTGTGTGAATGTGGAAAACTGCTCTGCTGACTCAGACACACTCACATGGGCTGACAGCTGACATGGCAAAGACTTTCCTGTAGACGGTCGTGGAAAGTCTCCTTTTCCTCACATGAATATTCCTTTTCTTGTTTAATCTTTCTGTCTTCTTGCCAACAATGACACCTCCCTAACCCTGTAACACTTAACGCTTAAAGGAAAAGCTGCCATTTTTTATTGCGCGTGTGACTTTTTAGCCATCTGCATATTTTCTGGGCTTAAGTGTGTGTGGTGATCGAGTTTGGAGATTTCAGCTGGTTCCAAGACATAGATAACACTTCGGGGAAATGTCAAAAGAAGACCAAGAAAACAGATAAAAAGTGCAGAAAAAAAGAAAAGCTAAATAGATTCCATCGTATGCAGAGGGATCACTATGAACTCATTTTAACTTTTGGCACCTTTTTCTCAGAGACGAAACTTTTTGAACAAACATCAGCATCTTTGTCTCTGCTGCAGGACCAGAGAAGAAGGCCACACACAGAATCATTACAGGCATCATCCCCATGTGGGTGCAGTTAGGGACAGCAAATTGAATGCAGCTTATTTGATGAGGCGCGTTAATGTTGCGACAGGCTTGACCTTAGCCTGCTTAGTGAGGGGCAGCGAGAGAGAAGGAGCAGCACAGCAGCCGATGAGGAAGAGGAGAACCAAGATGTTCTCTCAGTGCTTATGTAATCATGTCCAAACGTAAACAGAGATGGAAATAATGAGAGAAATAACTAAAAACAGGTTCTAAAGGTCTGAATCCTCATGATAGGGTGTCAAATGCTGTCAAAGGACACGGCTAAGAAAACTTAAAAATCTTGATCAGTTGTACTTGTTTAAGGATGATGAAGGACTGCAAAAGATGCAGACATTTGTGTTGCAAAAAATCCCAGCAAATGATCTATGATGCTGAATATCTTGGCATCGGGAATGGAAGTCATATAAAAAAGAAACATTTCCTAATAACAAATGTTAAAATTGAAAAATGTAAAGAGCAGAGTCATGCTCATTACATATAATACATATATATTTATATATATAGAGAGAGAGATATGTGTATATTATGATTCATTTATGATTAATTTATTATTCAATGAAGCGTTTAAACATTGGAAAGATGAACACTCACGCTTATATGAATCAGTGCAACAACAAACAACTAAAACTATGTCAGAGTTGATTAAATAAATGTATGCACAGAGAACACACACAAAAATTCATTTCAGTCAGCTCATGCGAGAAGTCAAGCAAATACAGTATAAACTCTCACACACAACTATAAAACGCAATGTTTGAGGAATTCAGAAACATCACACACACACACACTTTAACACAACTGGAATGTAGAACTGACAAATGCCAGACCACTAGAGAGGGAGAAGGGAGGATCAGATCATATGAAGCAAGAGGAAAATAACACAAACAGTGGGGAAAATAAGAGTGATAAAGTGTGGAAAAAAAGAGAGAAAAATAGCGTTAATTGTGTCCGTCAGAATTAGAGAAAGGGCAGAGTGGGATAGGACAAGGGTCAGAATACAAGTTGTGTTTTCCTTCGTAGTTTTTGCTGAGTTGTCTTTGGCACAATCACCTTTGATCCTATCAGACACTTCCCACCTCCACAGGGACCATGTCCAGCACTCCACTCAGACATACACACAAACACACACGTACTGGACACTGGTTCACGTTCATAAAAACGGAAAGAAGTCATGCATCAGCAAAAGACCACAGCTGAAGATAATGTGTTTAAAAAACTGAAGTAATGACAACTTAACAGATCCAAACGGCTTCCTTCTGGGTTTTCAGTTCTCAGTCTCTTTGTAAAATACAACTCAGAGTACACAGAAATATGGAAGTCAAAGCCAAAAGATAAAAAGAAGTAGAACAATAAAAATGCTCATGAAATTCACAAATTTTTGGATGAAAAAAAAGCATCTGTGTTAAAGTATGAAACTGAAGCTGTTTACTGAGGCTATAAACAGTTGATTCTTTCTATTTCATATTGTGTGCAGAAGCCATCACTCTTTTCTATTCGGTTGTTTACATGCATTTGTCACCGACCTATTCTAATAGAAATATTTCAACAATAGTGGCAGCCTCAGTGCACAGGTAGGTACTTGCTGATATTTTCATGCCTCTGCACCCACATCAACAAAACAGGTACAAAGCAGCAGATAGAACTCAGGTGGTTTCCACCTGTGCTCGCCTCTCTTATCAGAAAAAAAATACCCACATGTTTAAAATGAATTACCGGTGTCTGTTTCCAACAAAACGGCTTTTATTCAACAACTGAATTGTAACTCTGTTGGGAAACTATAAAATGGGTTCTTATAGGTGAAACATGCAGTCATTGTTCACAAAGCTGCATAAGTGCAGCCTGAGTCAAAGATTTTCCTTACATTTTAAATTAATGTTAAGGTCTAGGAATAACATTAATTAAGAATTATAAAACAAGACTGGACAAGTAAACTGTCTCTTGCAATCAAATGAAAATCCAAAAAATAGCGTAGACTAAATCAGCCACTGAACACAGTGACAATTTTTTTATTCGCTCATCATCATCCCTCCCTCCGGCCACTGCTCATCTGTCTTTCAATATAAACCATCCCTTCATTATTACTCCTCCACCTCATCCCTCGCTAATTCTGTTCTCTCTAAATGAGTCATGCTTTTCCCTTCGCAAACACACACACACTTTGACAGAAAAATACCCGAACACACACTTAGATGGGCACAAACACACGTGGCGTGCACAATGATGCCCACACGTGCAGACACACACATGTGATGTTGGAGGCAGCGGTCATGCTGTGTGTGCATGTGTGTTTGTGTGTAATGACCGTGAGGAGTTTGAAAGCATCGCCCACTCAGGCATTAGACAACAGGAAGATTAGCACACTCTCTCATCTTCCTCTGAGGATAAAGGTGGAGAGGAAGGAAAAATGTGGAAGACGATGGTTAAAAGAACCAAATCTCAACTCTATATATGCACATATATAAACAATATCTACACCACATATAAACAAAATAGGAGGTCAACAATGAGCATGGATGAAGGTGAAAGTGAGAGGCCAGAAATGCAAATATGAGCATAAAACCTCCACTGTCGGTGACCGAGGAAGAGAAAGCCACCAACAGACTTTAGCAGCAGACAGAAAAGGGGGAGTGACTGCACTGTAATTCTCTTCATTCCCCAACAACTCTTTCCAGACTCACTCCTTATAAGGAAAGACATGGCTACCGCAGGGATGTACACACACACACACACACACACACAAACACGCACACAGTGAAGTGGACAGAGCGAGAGGGAAAACTCACAGTTTTGAGCTAGAATATAAAACTCTATATTTCTCTTCTGGTTGTTTTTTGTGTTTTACTTGAACACTGAGAGAGTGTTTTTAACAGCTCTGGATTTCAGTTAAAGTTTCATAAGACTCCTGCGTGTGGAAGTATCCTCCCTTTTCCTCCTCTCTTTCCAGTGAAATGTTCAGCTTGCGTATCCTACTGGCTCTTTCTAATCCACACTGCCACCCTCCCCTCTGTCCATCTGCTTTTTCCGTCCCCCGCCATCACTCCCTGTATTTACCTTATTCCCCCTTTCTCTTCATCCCTCTCCCTCACCTCTCTCTTCATCCTGGCTGAGTAAACACACAGGTTTGAGGACCATCTGTTACTGATGAGCATTCGTGTGTATAACGCGCACACACAAAATCTCCAAGCACACGGAGGCACGCTGAGGAGAATGCGGGGATAACAGCAGCGATAAATAAATCATTGTTTATGTTTTTTTGGTCGACTTCAGAGTGTAGACACAAACGGCCGAATGTACACACAAAAGAGAGTATGCAAAAAAGCTCCCACACAGAGTCTGACATGGCAGAGGAATAATGAGTCATAGTTCCACAAACAGAAGCTGGAAAATGGCACACACTGCAGGCAACAGAGGAAGCGACACAAGACAGAGATACGATTGTTTATGCATTAAAAAGAAGACTTTTGAAACTTTGCTGAGCCCGCAAGCTGTCCTCCTCTCAGCGACTCGTGTAAAAGTCACTCTGACAAACAAATTCAGCCAGACCTTTTAGATGAGCACTAGTCCTCCCACAGCTTGCAAAGAAACACATGTTTTCTGGGGGTCCACATAGGCAAGATGCTATATTCTATCAAACCTTAAATCATTTGAAAATCCGGTGCCAAAAAGCAAACAACAGTGAATGAAACTGTCCAGTATGCATTGTGCATCTTAACACGCTTGATCCTCTATTCAGACTATTCAGTAGAAACATATGTGCAAATAAATAGTAACAATGACAATGAACAATCTAGAATTGTACTAAATGTTATACTATTATGTTTTAGTGTGAGGTAGCTAATGGGTTCTGGAGGTTTACTGATCTGAGGTTTACCATCAGGTTTTTAAGTGTTCTATGAGTGATCAACTCAACATATAGGAATGTTTTAGCATCTGTTTTCAATACTATAAGTAAATATCATTAAACAACTCTGTATTTGCACCAGTTAACCATAACTTTATGACCAATTAGCTTAGAGCAAAGTGGGCATCATCACGCGACCAAAAATAGCTTCATGATAAAAAGAACTTCCAAAATATGTTGTTTTATCCCTATTTTTCTGTGGTCAGTCTTTATAGGGTTAAATCACTGTTACTTCCACATTTCCAACTCTTCTCCTCTCTTCTGTTGAATCAGCACCTTTCAACCTGTCTGTTTCTCTATGTGCTATCTCCATCTTTAGATAAGTGTGTCTGTATCATCAGTTCATCTTTTTTTCCTCCCTTGCCCGACACATCTCCCCAACTTTCCAGCTCGATCGGTCATCCACTCTCCTGATTTACTCCTTCTTCCCCTCAACACATCTTTACATCTTAATCTATCTTCCTGATCCATTATTCACTGGCAGTCCCGCCATGCTCTCTTTTTCAGGACCATGGCAGTATACAGATTGCCAGGCAAAGCATTTCTTGTAGCCAGCTGGCACAGAAACTCTTCTTGGGAACATTTTTCTTTTCAATACAGATTTATTGCATGGAGCCGTTAGCGCCATGAATTTGTATTGGGTCTGAACTAATCTTAATCTATGACACAACCTCAAAGCCATCACCGAGTAAATAAATTAGAATTGCTGGATGCTAACGTTAAATGTAGGTGTAATAACATTAAGTGCTTTGCTGTGATCATAAGTCTTTAATCAGTCAGCAAAGAAGCTGATCTAAAGTTCCTTTACTCTTTCTGACAGCTGTTTAAACTTGTGTTCCTATAAAACAAGTAAATACATGTCGCTAGCTGGGATTATTTAATCTCATAAGAGCACTCTAAAGATAATATGTGCGCTGATCTAAACTGCATTTCCTGTTTTTCTCCCTTATCTGTTCGGCTGCCTGGTTCAGGCTGGGAAACAGGATTTTCCTAATAGCCACTGAGAAATAGTAAATCTCACCTTTCTCACCAGAAATGAAGTTAAAATTAGGCCAAATATATTTTAATGACAACAGTTTTTCAAGGCAGTTGATTGACACTTTTTGAAAGTGAGATTCATTCCTCATTTGTTCCTTTCCTCAGCAGGGAGCCAATCAGCGAGGGCTCTGGTGGCACCATCTTTTTACACGTTAACTTGAAGGCTCGAGTTCATGTGCTCGAAAATCCACTTGCTCAAGTGCCTGTGTTTGTTTCTCCCTGACTGCCTCTGAGGACGATAGGTGACAGAGGTAAGAGAAAAAAAAAACTTTACTTTCCCTTTCTCATCTCTGTCTATCTAATCCAATCCTCCATCTGAAGGTAAAGAAGTGCCCAGGTGTAACAGGCACTGTGCTCAACCTCCCCTCTCAACTGCACACACACTACCTCACACACACACTTTGCTGCTTTCACTTTACAAAATAGTTAAGAGTATTCTGTCATTTTAAAATAATCTGAACACTGACAGACTCATAAATCTCATAAGACTCAAAAGGATGTAAAGAAAAACGTTTCTCTTTACAGACGCTGTCACATCAACACAAACACGACTCTCTTTTCCTGCAGCAGTAAATGACGACAGTGAACACAATGTGGCAGAGATGGTACAATGGCAACCATGCCACACACACACACGCACAACTTTTAACATCAAACCTTTGTCATGTACTCCATAAAACATGCTCATTGTTACGGGCAAACAAAAACCAAATGCACAAGCTTAGAACAGAGGAGCCTGTGTGTCCGTGTGTGCACGTTTGCAACGCACACACACGTATCCACAAAAGCTCAACTGTACTGACACACAGGCCCGCTAAAAGGAACAATTCAGTCCTGATTTATGTGTCTTACTGTGTACAAACACACACACAAGCATGGAATCTGAGGAAACATACAGGAAGACACAAATACACACTCGTATATAGAGGTCCGACATGTTTAAGAGACGAGTGAATACAAATGTGAGCACAAACAACTCCCATTTCAGACACACACACAAGCCGCTCCTCCTCTAAATGTGTCACACACACATTCACACTCACGCCGCTGCTGACGTCACAGGGCTGGCCTGCAGTATAGTGGATGACAGATTGCATCTAGCGGTCGGAGAATCGGACAGACAGAGCGGTTATTGTTGTGGTCTGACTTAGCATGGAGGGCGGAGGAAGAAACACACACCCAGAAGCCCAAAGTTCATTTGTGAAATCAGTGTGTTGATGTGGGGAAAGGCAAAGTTTGAAATGGACACTGACACTGATCCAAGCCTGCATGTGATAGTTACACTAGTGAATTCTCACTCCTGCTTGTCTTCTGATGAAAAATGTTTCTTTGCAAAGGGAAGTATAAAAAAGGGGAAAAACTTGTTTGGGTTTTAGCAAGAAATAAAATGAACAAAGAGAAGAGATGGGATGGAGGCAAGGTGTAGCAAGTGAGGCTTTCCTTTAGCATTCCACACATTCTTTCAACCTTTTTTTTGTGCTTCTCATACTCTCTTCACCCGAGATTGCCTTAACCTGCTGTGATCAAAGAGGTGGAACAAATTAGGGCAAAGGCATTTACACTCCTGTTCAATACAAATGACACAAACTAAAGCGAGGCGGTGCACCAAACGTGACGGATGAAACAGACAATACTGGGCAGAATGTGCTTCTGTGTACACATCCCTGGACTTTATGGGACTTGTGTCTGTTCAATTGAAGGCAGTTCTGGGGCAAACCGGTTCCACGGGCCCAGATGGAGGGTGAAGAGAGAAAGGAGAGAGAGGAGAGAGAGTGGAGGGGGCTGTGGCAGCGAAGGAGTCTGGTAGTGGGAGTGAAATGGTGAGACAGTGAAAATACAGAGTGTTATGACAAGGGAAAAAGTATGGTAAGTAACACAAAACGGGAGTGAGCAAGGAAAAGAGGAACAAAAGGAGGGAAATTGCTGGAGAGGCTGATTTAAAACTCAGCAGGGAGGACACACCAAGCTGCCTCCCATCTAATCTGACTGAGAGCCGGAACATTTCCCTGTGTGCTCAAATGAAACCTTTGAGTTTGTCACTTCCTTGCTATTCTTAAAGGACAATCAGAAATCTGCCTTAAATCATTTTTAACACCCAACAGTTTAGGGTGAAGTACAGGAAAAACATGTCAGAGTAATGGCTGAGTTGTGTTATGAGGCAGGCCACGTCTTTCATCATTGAATTTGATCAGGAATGGATTTGTTTTGCTTTTTAAATGTTGGTGGAAGGAATGGAAAAATAACACAACCAGCCAAACTTTTTTAAAACGTTGTGCCTGTCTGGAACACAAAACACATTACATTAAAAAAGTAAGTCAGTCGTCATGTTAGAACCTTTTATTCTTTTAATATTTTGCCTTCTCCATTCTGTCGCAACTTTTTCTGATGTTGGATTGTATCCCGGTGGGAATAAAGGACAGAAGCCATGCACCTCACGTGGTCTGTTATGCACAGTATGAAGTATGACATGAGACACAGTAAGAATTGGGAAACCAAAGAGAGGATAAGCCACCTGCCAGGTGCTGCTCACCAATCAAACTTGATTTATTGATTCATTAGCAGGAGTTAGCTGCTCTGGTGCATTAAGGCGTGTGCCAGCACAGTGCCACAGATAGTGATGTCAGCACTGATCTCAGAAGAGCTGCCGCACATTGATCTCTGTTATGAGGGCCAGATTGTTCAGGAGGAAACACCTACAACAGTTTCCAGTCTTCTCAACATGAAATTAAAATGCTTAATAAAGCTGCCCATAAACAAAAGTCTCAATAAAATGAAGCATTTTTTTTAAATGAATGAACCAAAATTCCACCAAATCTACATGAAAGACCAAAAGTTTCATTTGGAAAACGATTCAATCAGCTCCCACATACACATTAGATTCAGTTGAAGGAAATCCTGACGGACAAACCTGCTGTTTTTTGTTCCCATTTTTTATTTACCCAGTTTTAGGTAAATATGACCCTTTTAATCATGTAAGGATTCACAGAACCTTAAAAAAAGACTTCAATTCCTTTTTTACATGACGTTATGTTCATTAAATGATACATCATACAACAGAGCCATCAACATATACAAGTTAACAAATATTACAAAGTAATTGGAGGTTTTATCAATAAACGAGATAAGAAATGCCTTTTAACTTGTTTTTTTCTATCTTATCTACAGCGATACACTGAAATGATCATTTAGAAAATGAAAAACACAAAGACGTAGGGCTTGAAGAGGAAGAGATAAAAGCCGAAGCTGGAGGAAGAGATATGCAGATAGTGAGCCAAGCATGGAGGAGGAGGTGAATCAGAGAGGAAGAGAGGAAGGACACAGGGTGGAGGAGAGATGAGCATTCCTCAGGGTGGGGTGTTAGCCAATGTGTATGCATATACTAAATGTACTGGAAGGTAACTTAACTCAATTTCTGAAACGAAGATGATGTTGATGACGGGAGGATGTGGGAGGGAGGAAAGAGAGCTGACTTTGCGTGCGATGACAAAAATAGAGGAGGATGACTAAGAACGGAGAAAATAGGAGGCAAGAGGGACCGAAACGTCAGCGGGAAGTAAAGAACTGAAACCGGTTTTGAAAAGGTGTGCAGAGAACATTTCCCAACCTTAGGGATCAGTCAAAATGTTCCTGCATGTTGTGACGTGTGTGTTCGCAAACTGGCACTGCTCAGTAAAATACACAAGCACAAAAAGACGGAGAGCTAATGTTAAAGGAACCCAGCATCCGGCAGCCGGCTAGCTGCAGGATAACTAACGTGTCATCTTCTTGCTCATCAGGTCAATTCTCACTCAAGGCATCATTCTGAATTTAAATGCACACACAAGGCAAACATATAAACTCTAGAGATTTCCGTGTACATATCTGCAGGCACGTGCACACTCTCTTTCCCACAAATATCAAACTCAATGAATATTCATGCTTAGATTAACATTGAATACACATCTCAGTGCTTTTAGGAGCAACACTGAGTTAAAATAGTACGCACACACACACACACACATACACACACAAGAGCATGTGTCTTTGAACAGAACACAAGCCTACTGTTCCTAAAACTTTCTGGTGTGTACTGTTTCCACAATTACAAACGGAGAAATGTGAAGCCATGAGTGACGGTGAGCACATCTGTGTGCATGCCATCTCTTGTATAATGTTTCAGACTGCTGCCAGACTGACTGAGCCTCTGCATCATCCAGATGGCTGCAGCGCCAACAGACAGCTGGGAGTCCCCGACCAGACAGCCCTCTTCATGCCTGCGTCTTCACTTACAGCGGGGACACGGAGCTGCCACAACAGTCCATTAAATTATAAAGACACACTTCCCCATGCCATCAATTTTACAGACAAACCTAAAAAAAGAACATCAATAATAATGGCTCAAATACAACAGTTTCTAATAATCTAACTTAGCCGAAAGAAAACAGAAACCCAAAGCTGAGGAAAGTATTACAGCTGACCCTGCTCCATCCTTTTCTATAGACCTCCTAAACGTCAATTACTCAGCAAAAAATCTCAGATGTCAGAATGTCAAGAAGACTAAACCTGTGTAGGATGGATTTAGGAAAAGGCACTTGAGGAGATGCACTTCAAAGTTTTTCAGATGGGGAGCACATTAAAAAAGATCACAAGGCCCAGCATGTATGATTCCGAAGATAGTGGCTTTCTGCCTCTGAGGTAAAGCCAATTTTATTAGAAGTGGAATAACCTACTGCGCTGCCGTTTGGGGCTATGCAGTGATGTGGAGATAAGAAGGATCTAAAAGATGCAGCATAAGAGAGAACTGTCCTGAGGTCTGTGCCCAACACTTCAGAGGATGATATTAAAAACATCTTTGTATGTTTTCTATGATGAAGTCATGGACAAAAAGCCATGTGAGATTAGTCGATAATGTACTTCATTAGAGGAAACCAAGGCCTGACTAAACAGCTGCGGCCTGCCACAACGGAAATGACAGCATGTTAGAAAGGCTTTACAGGACTGCAAAGTGACCATCACAAAACACTAAATATACTCCTGTAAACCACCCTCCTCTTCATTCATTTGGTTGGAACTGTCCACATGAGCTTCATTCTCTTGAGATTTGGTTTACCGACAGATGTAAAGACATTTCCTTTTTGATGGAATTCTTTCATTCATTCTGCTCGTAATGTTGATGTGCATGTTTGTAAGATATGTTTGATATTAATTTAGACATTAGTTTAAATATTTTGTTGTTCATCCTGAATTTTCTATATTTGTATGAATGTGCCGCCCAAACGTCCAACATCCAAAACATCATTTTCCTACCTGTGTTTCCTCTTGCACCACTCTATACTGTTCCTTCCACACAGCCATCTTGGTAGCTTCATCCTTCCTCAGCGCTCTCTCCTTCTTTAGCTCAGGACTCCAGAACGTCTTAATGGAGTTCATAGAAGAGCTAAGCTTGGACTCTTTGGCCTCCAGCTACAAACACAAACATCAGACATTGTGACTTTAAATCAGTGAATACGTATTTGTTTAGAATGCAACTTTATAATGCTTTATATCACTATTCAAAAGATAAACTGGCTTTTGCTGTTGTAATCTCTATTTAGATTCATGATTCAAGCAAAATTCCAGGCAGTGGAAAAGCACAAATATGAGACACATAAAATGTGTATGTGTGTGTGTGTGTGTGTGTGTGTGTGTGTGTGTGTGTGTGTGTGT
>JABUIW010000245.1:1728971-1800915 GCA_013363375.1 Menidia beryllina | reverse complement strand
GTGTGTGTGTGTGTGTGTGTGTGTGTGTGTGTGTGTGTGTGTGTGTGGTCTTACTTCTCTGCGCAGCAGCTCATTTTCTCGCAGTACTTCTCTTAACTGTGTCTGCAGGTCACACATTGCACCGTCTCTCACCTGGTAACACACACACAGAAGGAGAAATGTGTTCACACCGGCAGTATTATAAGCTTTACATCTTTACAGCCATTACATGGCACCAGTGTGGTTTCCTCCTCTCTCACCCAGTGTTATGTAAGCTTCAGCATTTCTGTTCTCTGACTGAATCAGTCATTTCTGTTATGAATGGTTTGAACAGCTTTTTAAGTGGCAGACAGTTATCTGTCTGAATCAAATATGTCAACTGGGGCTACATTGTGGTGAGGACCGTTCCTGTCCAGCCTTCTGTAAGAACATTAGCTGGGTCCTTTAAGTGTGGAGCTAAATTGTGAAAATATGTGAGATAAAAAACACAATTAAACATTGATATGCCTCAATGTTACTGGAGTTAAGACTAAGAGTGGGAAATATAATAGCTGAGCAGTTGTACATTATACCCACAGTCACTGCAATAGATTAGATTCCTGCATTCATGAGAGAATGTTCCTCATATAAATGTTTCAACCATGTGGACTTGAGCAGCATATTAAAGTACTAAAATAAATCTTGAATTAATATTTAATCAACAAACAGACTTTTTAAAAACAATGTATGGTATCTCGGCTGTTCATTTTTTGTAAATGATAGAACAGGCAAATGTCCTCATAATTGCTGTCATATGCCTCATATTCAAATCAGAAAGAAGATAAACTTTAGAAAACTTTGGAAAACACCTTTTGCTTGATAAATTATTTAGAAGCAAATGAAGGAGGAGAGTTACTTCTTAAGGAGATGAGCTCTTAGGTTATGACTCATAAAGCAGATGTAGTGGGAGGATGGACATTAAAAATACCATATGAATGCCCACTCTGTTTTTCTTTTATTTTGTTCAAGGGTAGCTTAAGAAGAGAAAACTGTCCATTAAAGACTTGGCTAAATTCAGCTAAAATATCCCACATCCTGGACCCACACAGAGGAAAAATAAAACTGTTTGTTCTTTTATCTTAGTAATGATTTTTTTTTTTTTAAGAAAACCAACAGACTGCCTTGCTGCTAAATGGTACTTATCTGACGATAAAAATCAGACATTGTTTGTCAAAATCTAAATTGTATCCATCTGTAATTATACACTATCTGGCCAAAAGTAAAAAATGACTGCCTGGACTTAACTAAGCAAACAGCTAAGAGCCTCTGACTGAATGGTAACTGCAGTGGTTACCATATTACACCATTATTTAAGTTCAAATGATGCAGTCAAACCTGTTCCGGACTGATGGCATATCGGGGTGAGAGGAGCCGTGGATTATGTTCCTAATTCCTTTTATACGTTGTTTCAGCTGGTCAGGTTTAGGTTCAACAATGTTATCTGACCAAGAAAAGAGGTCAGTGAGGATCAGGTCTATGGATCGGCAGATGTTGCTTTCCCTGATGGCAAAGGTATCTCCTAAAATGTGAGTGAGTGGTTCAATGCACGAGTCGTCCAACTCACAGCTGAACTGGCCAGCAGAGCCCAGAGCCTCCACCCATCTGGAATCTATGAGGTGCCCTGATGTAGAATCTCGCATCATTAATACAAGGTTAAAAGTGTATGCTACTGTGATAAGAAATGTTCAAATATTTAAAGAATGCAAAAGGTAAATGTGCTCAGAAAAAAAAGCCTTTTTCATTTGGTGCCCTTGTGGCAGCTGGTGTTGTTGGCCTTCCCCTTGGCACGGCCATCAACACCAGCTGCCACAAGTGCTGCACAATCTGAAGGATTTAATAAGCCACAAACCGAAATGGATGTTTGAAACTGCCCTTTGCATGTTGTGTTTACCAACTGCGAGCACCATAAAAAAAACAGCTGACTCAGCAGCTGATGAGGACTTCGCATCAGCCAGCCTGAAGAGGGAATATTTCAAATATAAGATGTGTTATTTATTATCTCATGTTTCAAATAGGTTTCAGGGACCATTTCAAACAAAAGTTTGACTTTGAGAACGTTGCTCTGACTTTAGGCCCTCTGCATTTACTCCAGAACGTTCAGACGTCATATTGTAGCAGCTTTTCAAAACGTTCCCTCTGGAGCAGTGGTTTGATACACATTGACCACATCTGTGGAGCAGCTGCTCCACCCCTCAGATCCCAAACTGCAGCCTGGCAGTGGTAAAGAAAACAGAGAAGCAAAGTAACTCACCTGTCTCATGGAGTGGGGCACAGTGGCCGCCTGTGGAGGCTGGTTTTGGGCTTCTCCTCCGAATGCTATTGCATCACTGGGCATGCCGGCTCCACCTCCCCCCACTCCCCCAGCAGTGTTTATATTAGGACTGCTCCCCATGACAGCCGCCCTGACCCCGTAGGGGACCCTAGCCCCGGCCCTGCCCAGGGTCATGGTGCTTTTAGGAACCGTGGGATTCAGTCCACAGCCCAGGCTTCCAATCCCGACTGGGTCTTCCACTGTGTCAGTGAAGTACATTGGCCCACCAGTTGCATAGGCAGCGTTCATGGACTGGATGTTCTCCATGGACAGAGTTTTTCCAGTGCCGGTGAGCCCTCCGGCAGAGCTGCTGCTGCTGTTTCGCCGGTGCCCTAAGCGCGGCGAGCGAGGGAGGCGTGGAGAGCGGCCAGGACTCCCAGACCCATTACCATTGGATCCCACAACATCCAGCTTAGACACAGATCGGGAACTTCCATACATGGTGGCAGAATTAAAGGAGCGTGCTGTATGGACGATTGTCAGACTGCAATAAATCGTTAATCCGGAAAAAAAAAATACTAGAACTGACACGGATCAGTAAAAAGGAATAAATTTAAGAGACTAATGTCTCAAAAAAATCTATGTGAAAAGCAAAAAAACAAACCTGCCTGTCTTTTACTAAAGTTCCTCTTTACATGAAATATAGGAGTGTATTGACATAAGAGCGCTCAAAGCCTGTGGAACACCCTCTGTAATCCATGTGCACAGTTAACAGAGCACCTCCGCGGATAAAGGAAGCCCCATGAGCCACAAATCCGCGGATGATAGGATCACCTGAAAAGAGAGAAAAACAGAGAGAGATTTTTGATCAGCCGAGCTGAGATCTGCACTGACACTACAAAACAATCATATACCATCATGTGGTGTCACATCATGCACATTTCGGACTGCTGAGAAACAAAACTAAGAAAGACTAAATACCGTGGTTATTCTTGTAAATTAATCAGCAATACCTTACTATTTGTCTACTTTGTTCGATAATAATAACTTGGATGGAAAACATCAAATCTAAAATAGAAAAAATTGAATTTGTTATACTACAGCTCATCATCAGTCACTCTGGGTAAAAGTCAATCAAATTAGAAACCGAAAATATCCACTGTTATGAGAATGCCTGCAGAAATGCTGTGCTGCCTTCACAGCCAGCCTGGGCATGTCAGATTAAATAAATAGCTTAATTCAAAACCAATTAAGTCATTTATAATCCTCATCATTTTCATAGCAGTGAAGACATTGAAACATATCGTTCCAGCAGTGCCACCCTGCGAACTCATTTGAACATTTTTCAGCTTTTGGATCATAATCTCTGTGCACATGCAGCCGATAAATGTCTCAAAGGTGGATGACATTTTAAGCTCTCGGTCGAGGTTCATCTAATCTGCCAGGTCTCCTGAACAGCCCAGTTTATACGTACTGAATTCAAAATTGTTCATAAGAACAAGAGAGGAGCTTCTTGGGTATTTTAGAGAACCATTTAGAAACCGTGGGCGGATGTACTAAAAATGAGGCATGACTCAGCAGCTTATTCATGACAATAAAGTGATCTTCAGATCTGCAGAGACGTGAGCTATTGGACATGCACAGTGGCTAATGATCCACCCTCTCCCAACTCATCAACTACAAGCTCACTCAGCACACAAAAAATGAAAGTATTTTTTATGTGACCTGAATCCTCCCACCATTAAAAAAAATGGTCCATTTCTCAAAGGGAAAAAAAAATATGAATGATTTACCTTCTTGTACCGTGATACAGGGGTTTACACTTAAACGGCAGCTTCTCTGTGAGGTTAGTAAATCAGTATACCGGGGCACTCAGTTCAATATCAGCAAACGTGACATTGCTCCCAAAAGTTAAACAAATATATTGCCATTAGATCAGGTTTTAATGATTAATTCAGTATCCCTTAATGTGTGACCTCTTATTTATTTACTCTTACAGCCACAAACATTTTAGTATGATATCCAGTGACTACTTAAAATCCTCTTGTTCACTTTGTGGCTTTTAACCCTCATATGCTTTTTTTTTTTTTTTTTTTTTGGTTTTTTGCCTTTTTTTTTTTTTTTTTTTTTTTGGCTTGGGGCTTGAGGCTGATTTGTGGCCACACTAACACTCTAAAACATAAACAGGGACCATCTGTTCCATCTCCCTTTGGGGCAAAAACACACACCTGGAATGAAACAGGACGGGACCCTGCCTCTAGCGTGCGTGCACACCCATGCCTCGCAGAGAAAATGAACTTAACCTTCCAACCATCAGTTCTCATACAAAAACATGTATGTGCATCACCCCAGTGATCCGTTGCCAAAACAGGCACTCATATAATGCTGTATCAAGGTCAATATAACAGCTACTCCTCTCCCTCCATTTTGGACCCGCTGACCTGTGAACAACATACTTGCTTAGGCCCAAATTCTCACTATCCTTCCAGAATGTTCAGAATGTTTAGCTTTATTCAGGCCCCTATTGAACACATACACACACACACGTCTACGCACATTGGAAGGTCACCACTGAATCACATGGCTATGCAAACACCCTCCTCTTTCTATCTCCATTGGCTTGAGGACCTCAGGGAAACCACAACATTGAGCTCTGAGTCTGAGGGTCACATGAGCAAACCAGCAGTGTGACCCACAGGTGGGAGACATATGTCTGGGGGGGCTTCCAGATGCCGACAGAGCTGGGGGTTATCTGCGCTTTTAGCTGATTTAAATGACAGATAGCGAAAGGAAACACAAGATAAGAGAAAACAAACAGATTCACGAGCGCTCTCATGACGCAGAGAGCATCATGAGATCCAGCAGCACTGGCAACAGACTGTCACAGTCACATGCCATGTGCCAGGAGGCTCCCCGTCCCGCTCGCCCCTCCACGCGAATGTGTTAAACCAACGCTGTCACCTAAAGCTACATCTGTTACACTGAAAGTTCACAAAGTTCACAGCTGACCTATTTTTTTTCTCTCCCTTTGAGTCCTAAACTACAGATGGGTTGGCTGCACTTGGCTCCGGCCTCCCTGCGGACCCCGTACAGCACAGGAACCCGGAAATTAGAGGTTTCAAATGACAATAAATATTTAATCATTCTGTGCTCCGCTAGAACCACGACACCTTCTGAGTCGGACTCTCAAACAGGCCCAACAATCAACCTGGGAACATGAAAAAACCTCATCCTCCAAAAACCACTCAGCAGGAAACTCCAGCTCGCACATTCTGCCCCGCGTTTCAGCCTCTGCCTGCCTCTCTTCCACAAACATGCAGAATGCTGTTTGTCATTGAATATCGCACCTACGTTAACAATAGATGAAAGGCCGGTGCCCACTTGTTGACTTTCAACACGTTCGGGCAAACCAAAGTAGAAAAAAGTAATGACCTCAACCTGAAGCCATTTATTTTTGGCCACTTTTGCTCAGTCTGTCTGTCTGATCCTGCAGCAGCTGAACTGCTGGTTTGCCTTTGTCTGCATTCAGCCAACTGATGCTGGACACCGTTTGATCTCTGCTCTGTATTTGGGACTAAAATTCTCAATTATTTTTTGGTGGACCGGCTCAGGGCGTGGGCGGTTCTCTCCTCGGATCTTTCTCATGTTTGTCATTTTGTGTCAACATGCAGATACAATTCAATCATTTTTTCTTCTGAGCTGCATACGGTCCATAAAAGATGAGATGACTGGAAACTAATTAGCTAAACACAGATAAAACAAATGCGCTACTTTAAGATCCAGCTGTTTTTTTACCCAAATGTCCTGTTCTTCTTCACTGAAACACAGTTTGTGTAATTTTGTCTGTGAGCCAAAGTTTAGGCCTAGATCAAGTTTTAGACCCAGACAGGTTCACTTCTCTTTGCATCGGATTTGGATTACAGCCTGTGGTGCTCTGTAGGTGGCTGTCTGTGCTTTTATTTCCTCCAAGTTTGATTAATGTAACAGTTCTTTTACTTGTCTGAACAGTGCATCTTTGAACACCTTTCAAATAGTTTAGAATGCAGCTGTCTGGCCTCTTACAAAGGCAGCCAGAAGGTTTCATATGACACCGTTTCTTTTTTCTTTACACTGGGTCCCAGTTTAGAAACTTTGTGCTGACCTTTCTTTGCTCATTCAGGTTTTTGCATGGCTGAGCCTTTTGCTCTGGGTTTGTCACTTAAGATTTCTTAACATTCTTCACACACTTGCAAACAAATTTCTTTGTCTAGACAGACTTTTGTGTAACTGTATCTCATTTATCTGTCTACGAAATGTTTTTTACCTGATAGTAGATTTTTATGTCCATTACAGTGAAGAACTTTTCCACATTTAACTATTTAGCAAGTATTTGGTAATACAAGTAGTTTTGGGGCCTGTAGCTGATATCTGATGTAGCTAAAATACTGACTACACCGGGTTTAAATTGTCTAAAATGACCCACACAGCCTAATGCAATACAAAACCTAGACAAGATTGACGGCAAAATAAAAAAGTGATATTCTAATGATAAAATATGGCTTTCAGTTGGGTAGGAGAGGCAGAGTTTTTCTAAAATGTCTACACATGTGTGAGGGGTTATTTCTACATCTAGACCTATATTTGCTCCTTTCCTGTTTCTGACTCTCACTTGCCTCCTTGATGCTTTCTCTTTCTCTTGCCACCTCCCTCTTTCACCATCAGCATTCCTGAAGGTGTTCAGCATGTTCTATTTATGTGACAACCACACATCCGTGTGTCATACCGCACAATTTGATGCAAACACACACACCCCACTCGGCCTATACTTAGCTGGATGGTAATCCAGCAAATATGACGAAGTTTGCATCTCCCCTGAGGGTTGACTTTCATAAAAACACCGTCAGTCCATGTTGACTATTTCTGTGTGGTACTATTTTCTGCTCCTGTCAGGATTGTGTGATGTGATGTGGTGGGAAAGCACTCGCTGATGCTCTCTGGAGTTGAAAATCTCACTGATAGACATCCTGACAGCCTGTCTGATTGGTGGCGGGGGGGCGTGCTCATTAGGAGCATAATCTGCTTGATGATTTAAGGGGATTACCCACTTCTCACCAGATCTTTTAACTTTCACTGTTTTTCCCTGTCTGTTGTTTATTCTTTTACTAAACTCTATGATTTCCTACCCTACAAAGGAAAAATAGGTCATTATAAAATCCCGTTCCAAAACTCTGGAACACGGAAAATCTTTAAACAAATGAAATGCAGAAAGTGGGACAAGTTACACAGAAGGTAACTCAGATAAATACTGAAAAGAAACAGATAGAGGAACAAGTTGCAGCTAATTGGGTTAGAAGACAACAGGTCCCTGACATGACTATGCACAAATAAAACTCCTAACTTTCTGTCAGCAGTAAAGATGAGGTTCAGCATTCTGCCAACAGTCACAAACTGCAGCGCAATCTCAGAATAATAATAAACAAATCATCTACAGTAGAAAATATCATTAAATGATTCAGAGAAGCTGCACTCGTCTTTGAGCATCTGTCTCTGGACACAACTAAAAATAAATATTAGATGCCTGTGACCTTCAGGCCCTCAGGCAGCTCTGCTTCACCAACAGACATTATTCTGTCAGGGAAACCCCTGCATGGGCTCAGGACCACTTCTCTTTCACCTGCCTGTTGTACAGACACATACAAAAAATACAAAACAGCAAAAAAGATCCAGGATATTATGCAGCTAGAATATTTAAGATATGAGACAAGAACCCAGAAGATTCCTCCCTCAAAACCTTCCGCTGGTTTCCTCAATTCCTAGTTTTCCAGTGAATAAACCAGAAAGTCCCAAATCAAATCAAGCAACCAATGAAAAAAATTCAATAAAAAGAAAAGTGTTTTAATATCAACATTTCTCATGTTTTCTATGTTTCACTGTGAATAAAATGGGTGACATGCTGTGACCTGAGCTGATGGTAATGTGTAATCCTGTGGTCATAGGTCTGTATCTGTTGGGAGAACGGTGATTAAGAAAATGCCTACCCAGAAAGGTTTTTACATTAACTGTAGGCCAGATGAGCCACCCTTAGTCACAAGCTTGCGGCCACTGAAGGGCATTACACATCCTGAGTGCCCGGACGGCCGAACATGACATACACTATATTGCCAAAAGTATTTGCTCACCTGCCTTGACTCACATATGAGCTTAAGTGACATCCCGTTCCTAATCCATAGGGTTCAATATGACGTCGGTCCACCCTTTGCAGCTAGAACAGCTTCAACTCTTCTGGGAAGGCTGTCCACAAGGTTTAGGAGTGTGTTTATGGGAATTTTTGACCATTCTTCCAGAAGCGCATTTGTGAGGTCGCACACTGATGTTGGACGAGAAGGCCTGGCTCTCAGTCTCCGCTCTAATTCATCCCAAAGGTGTTCTATCGGGTTGAGGTCAGGACTCTGTGCAGGCCAGTCAAGTTCATCCACACCAGACTCTGTCATCCATGTCTTTATGGACCTTGCTTTGTGCACTGGTGCACAGTCATGTTGGAAGAGGAAGGGGCCAGCTCCAAACTGTTCCCACAAAGTTGGGAGCATGGAATTGTCCAAAATGTCTTGGTATGCTGAAGCATTCAGAGTTCCTTTCACTGGAACTAAGGGGCCAAGCCCAGCTCCTGAAAAACAACCCCACACCATAATCCCCCCCTCCACCAAACTTTACACTTGGCACAATGCAGTCAGACAAGTACCGTTCTCCTGGCAACCGCCAAACCCAGACCCGTCCATCAGATTGCCAGATGGAGAAGCGCGATTCGTCACTCCAGAGAACGCGTCTCCACTGCTCTAGAGTCCAGTGGCGGCGTGCTTTACACCACCGCATCCGACGCTTTGCATTGCACTTGGTGATGTATGGCTTGGATGCAGCTGCTCGACCATGGAAACCCATTCCATGAAGCTCTCTGCGCACTGTTCTTGAGCTAATCTGAAGGCCACATGAAGTTTGGAGGTCTGTAGTGATTGACTCTGCAGAAAGTTGGCGACCTCTTCGCACTATGCGCGTCAGCATCCGCTGACCCTGCTCCGTCAGTTTACGTGGCCTACCACTTCGTGGCTGAGTTGCTGTCGTTCCCAAACACTTCCATTTTCTTATAATACAGCTGACAGTTGACTGTGGAATATTTAGGAGCAAGGAAATTTCACGACTGGATTTGTTGCACAGGTGGCATCCTATCACAGTTCCACGCTGGAATTCACTGAGCTCCTGAGAGCGACCCATTCTTTCACAAATGTTTGTAAAAACAGTCTGCATGCCTAGGTGCTTGAATTTATACACCTGTGGCCATGGAAGTGATTGGAACACCTGATTCCGATAATTTGGATGGGTGAGCAAATACTTTTGGCAATATAGTGTATCTATTATAATATTTTCAGAGGAAAGGCATAAAAATGTACATAATAACATGATTCTGTGTTTGCAAAAGGACACAAAGGTGCTTACGCACACTTTCTGCAAGATTCATGAAGAAGTGCATGAACGTGGTTCGTTCTTATGAATCTCAATGTGAAGCTATAAGCAGTCCAAAAAAAAGAAAAGAAGATTTCTACTCCCTTTTTTCATGACATTCTTTTTTTTTTTTAAAGCTTTTCCACACAGCATCCTCACCGTTCCACTAAGGAAAGATCCGGCAACACAAACTATGGCATTATAGAACAATGTGTTGCATTCAGACTCGTTAAAACACAATGAGCATAATTTTGTTCATGCTTATTCTTCAAGGTTAACCATTCATTGATGTCAGCTCATTGCCAGAGTACTTGTGCACTGGTGGACAAATGCTTCACTGTTTACAAGAAGTCTGGCAATGAATAACGAGAATGAATAGTGAAATTTTTATTCAAAAACTAAATGCCCTTGTAAAACAAAAAATCTCTGCCACCCCTGACCTGTCTGGAACACTTAGCTTTCAGACCTGACTTTTCCTCGTTGACTTAATGATGCCGTTGTGACTTAGATTTGCATACTAATAGCTGAGTGGCAGGACGGGGGGGGGGGGGGGGGGGGTCCTCAGAGAGACAGAATCTGAAAGGAGAGTCTCTGAAATATACCTTTAATGGTAGAATAGCCACTCTTATTATGCAATCTGTTCTAAAACTGCACACTTTTTATAGTATTTAATCTTATAAATGGAAAATTCATTGCTGAACAATAATGTTTATAGATTTGACAGCTTGGCCTTTTAAAGCCTGGATTGCACAACCTTAGAATATTACAAAACAGTTAATTGGTTCATGGTTTGATTTGATGAAAACTCCAAAACATAGGAGGAGTATTCTGTAGCAGTGAATAACAGGATAGGAAGACGATGCCTGAGTCAGACACAGACGCGCTCTGTGCCACCGGTCTTATCTGTAATAACACATACACACACTCAAACAACACAGATATGAAACGGATAACAGCGGCTCTAGTCTATTGTGCGCCACAGGAAATTAATCCAAGATGCAAACAAAACGCACTCAATCAGGAGCTCACACACACAGCATACACCTTTGCCATGTCCACACACAAACACACATTCCACATCCGGTTTGGCCGTTACGTTTAATACCAAAACAGTTAAAGGACCACTGAGACTCAGCATTTAACACAAAGGTTGCGAGACTTCGAACTAATTCAGGAGAAGAACAGAGAGCAGAACTCCCCCAGGTTCGTCCCCCGATGAGGAATGTGCTCCTAAGATCAGCGAACCAACTCGTAGACAGTGGTATAAGAGAAGGAAACAGTAGGAGGTTCAGTTCAACACAAAAGGTGATACACACAAATGTTCCTCCTGGTAGGGTTGCACTGCATATTCTTACAGTAACATGGAGTTTCTGTAAAGTACTTTTCTTTTATGAGTTCTATCTCTGCCATGTTGCTGCAACGCTTCGGGCTCTTAAAGCTCTTCTCTGACCTCTGTGTGGACACGGACCCTGGACACACTGTACAAAGCGGGCACATTTTCTAAATGTTCAGTGTTTACAATCATTTTGGGGGAAGGAAACACCTCAGTTCCCCTGACTTCATGTTCCAGGAGGGGCGGTGCCACGAACTGTAGCTGTGGGCGGAACAAATAGGAAATCACGACCCCCCCCCCCCCCCCCCCTCCCTCCAGCTCACCCACTTTTCCTGCCCTCATCAACGCAGTCATTTACGGACTTTGTTCAAACTAATTGATCTCATCAGCTGACCAACTTGTGGGGTCCTGCTGGAAAGAGCACACAGAGAAGACCCCAAAGTCTCACAGCCACCACACTTAGCTCGATATTATTCTCAAAACATGATAAGATGTTTAAAGCAGGCGACAAATGTCTGATAAAGTGGAAAGCTGCGGCTGCTGGGTGGGTTTTACAGGACTGCTGGTGTAAACCGGGTGTCAGCGGCTTCATCTGCCGCTCGCCGTTAATCGCATTTAGCGGCACAGAGACGAGACGCCGCGTTATTAGCCTGTTATTCCGGGAGAGCCGGAGGGGAGACAGGCTCCGACAGCGTCCCAGGGCAAAAAGAAATTAATTAAAGAACGGGGAAAGCGTCCCCGCGTGAGCCCGCACGTCTCCTCACAGCTGACCCCGAACCGCTGCGCCTCAAAGCGGCCGTCAAATTTGAAATGATGTCGGTTGCCCACGTCCCCGACATTCCCCGCACGAACGAGCACGGGCGCGCGAGGCCGGGGCAGCATGACACACACAAACAAACACGCGTGTCGGCTTGTGTAACGGAACACGCGCGTGTGCACGCACGCTCCCCGGGCTGCCAGCTAAGTTCCAGTACTCACTGCGGCCGTGCTGCTGGCGCCCGGCGGGGGAAAGAAGCTCCGTGTGGAAAGAGGAGAAAGGCCAGTCCACATATCCTCTTCAGTTATTCTGCAGCTGTCAGGGCTCAAAGTAAGGTGAGCGGGCTGTCAGGCGAAGGGGGAAGCGCCGTCGTTCGGGCTGTCTCCTCGTGTTTCGTGCCTCCTCTCGCTCCGTGTCCGGCTCTGGCTCCCGTCTCGCTTCCCCTCTTTTCCGTCTTTGCTCCAGCTCTTCCTCTGGCGGCTTCCCCGCTGCTCTGCTGCTGCTGCTCGGGCGCTCCCGTGACGTCACGACGGAGGAGCGCGCGCCTCCGACGCGCAACACCCCCCCCCCCTTCACCCCCCCCACACTCACGCCCACACATCCGAACCTACCTCATTATCATTAAAAATAACAATGAAAAGACCAAATCGTTGCGTGGTGTTGTGAGCACATATATTTAATATTTAATATGAATGTATTTAATCCAAATAGAAATGTCCATCTACCAACATAAGACGTTTCCAATTCCTTTGGTTGCTGTATCATTACTTTGAGTTTTGAAATAATCAGTTTTAAGCAATATTACTGCATGGTAAATTCTAATTTGAGGTTTTTGTAGGGAAATTAAAGAAAAACCTAATGTTCTTTTTAGGCCCTAAAAGGCTCCTAGAGTCAAAATTCATACTCTCATTTAGATTGGCCTTGAAATATTCTTTTATCAGGATTTGCCTGGAAGTCACATATTGTTGTTTGTGGCTGTTTCCCTTCATCTGAAGCTCCATTGAAAAACTGGCCCCTTCTTTCATCACATGTTGACTGGATGACTGCAATTTTGTATCTGCTGGGTGTCCAAATAATTCCCGGAAAATCTCTCAGTTGTTCCCAAACAGTGGCTAGAGAACTGGGTGGTTAGTCAAAAAAGATCCAATTTCTCTGGTTTTAGTTTTCCTATAAAAATTAGAGGACAGTTTTAAAAAAGAAAACGCGAATGACCAAGCTCTGCCCTTTCTGCTGGATATGATAGTTGCCTGTCTCCACAAAAAGTCTTTTTCTTTGAGATTGCAGGCCTGTTTGTGGTTCACAGTATTGTTTGGTTTGGTTTGTAGTGTTTTTGTTTCATATGTTTTGATTTGACTTTTCATTCTAGTACTTCATTTCCATTTCTAAACCTGCATCATGAATTTTGCTTATAACACATGCAGTTCTAGTGAATCCTTCCGATTAGACTTAGTCAGAGTTAAAACAACTACTATAACAGCTAATATTAGTCATAAGAAATAACTTCTCAATCGACAGAGCCAAACTGTAATAAGGAGACATTTTGGCTCTTCTGTGATGGTTATTATTGGTGACATAATGCCCAGAATGCAATACAAGCAGCATAGAAATGAACCTTCATCTTCTGTCTCATAACTCAAAATATTTATATTTTTGTTTGATTTTTTTCAAGTGAGAAAGTATTAACAAGTTTCTGATATTTAATTCTCCTATTCCAGAATAAAATGAATTTTATTGATTTTCTCCGATGATGCATTGAAAATGCTTTTTGTTTTCAGAAGCAGCAACATGGCCTGTGGGAGGAGATGAGGAGTCTGGGTACATTCTAACTAGTTCATTTTTCCTCATTTTAGCTGGAGGCGCCAAAATTACTAAATTTATTAAACAAGTCTGTTGAACATTCACATCTGATGTGACTCAGTTTGTGAATTACTGTCAAACAGTGTCAGAATTCAGTATTTGACACGTTTAACTTCAGCTTTTACAAATCCCTTCTATTTCTTTGAATATCTATCCATCTCTCACGTAATTTACAATAATCCTAAAGAAATCTTTTTTAACTAGACACTGACCGACTATGGCATACACACAGATATACACATTTACAGTGTCCCAGTTCCCTTGGGCGCCAGTCAGTCAGACAGCTGAGGTATAAATAGTCTGTTGGCTTAAGTTCCCCTTGAGAGAAACACATCGGTGGAGGTGGACAAGCCAAATGCAATCTCCTGAACTGTGACCACTAATTCAGTCTGCAATGAGCGTCTGCAATAGTTATATCAGTTATCAATGCATGTCTGAGTGTTTTCTCATTGGATGTATTATTCATTATCTATTATCATATTTTTTTGTGCAGATGCATTCAATTCTTTATAGCTCCATGAAATTGATTAACAAACATGGAACAACACAATTATTGATTGTAAAATTCCCTTAACTCTGTCACCTTGGTCTGATTGCCATCAACAACACCACCAACATTTAGCTGTGAGTAAAAAGGCCTACAGGAAATGTAATGGAGGAATTTGAAAAAAAACAACTCTTTAATTAAGTTTTATTAAAAATGACAGATGCATAACCTGCAAAACTATTATTAGACACTGTTCAGTTAAGCAATCATTACTGATTTTAATGAGCTATGCATTTATTTCAGGGTGTAGTTTCCCAACTCAATGCATTTTGCATTTGAGGCTCTCATACTGTGCTGGTTAAACAACAGTGTCATCTTCTGGTCATCACTCCACACTTACTGTGCTTACAAGGCTTTTGGAGAAGTATACATTTATCAAAACATAATAACGTTTCTCATGCCATATATTCATTGAATATAAATCCATTTTCATTGACTATTAATCCATTTTAACGAGAAACAGCATTCAGAAAGACAGACATTTTTCCAGATATTTGAAGCATTTTAAATTGTGCCACCTACTGGTCTGATGACCAGTGTATTGTCCAAATCACTGAAATTCATTCCATAGATAGGGAAGAGCTTTGGTCTGCTTGTGCATGAAGTTCTGGCCAATGAGTATAGAAAAGCTTTTAGTGCAGGCTCATTAAATGAGCATCCCGTGAAGGATCAGTGTCCTGGTACTGATCCATATAAAATCTCACTTAAAATCGTCTTAACTAAGAGACACTCTTTGTTGTTTGTGTCATAGTGCTACAAAGATCTCTGTTGTTCTGAACAAAGCAAGTTAATGACATTTAGGAACAGAGTTTTTTTTTTTAATGAAAAGCCAGCTATATGAATTATAAGGCTAAAACAAAACAAACAGTTCACAGTAAACACACACGACATTGCACTTGGTCTCTTTATTTTAAAATTTAGGCCAAACATGAAGTCAGATCTTATCTGACCTCTTATGGAAATAGATAACGACTGTTTATCTTTGTGATGAATTCCCCTGCAATAGTAACCTTTTCCACTAGATGGCAGTCTGAGCAAGGAAAAGTGAGGGAGTTGCCCATAAACAGTGTTTCTGGAACATTTACCCCATTCAGATCAGCATTGTTTCTGTACATACTTATTAATGAGGTACCTTTTGTTTATAGTACAAGAAACACAATTGCTGGACATATATTTATTTAACTTTTAGGAAATGGGTTAAACACTGTGAAAGGTATACAGTACTGCAAACATTATATCGATTACGTTAAAGACAACCACATCTTTTTTAACCAGCTTCATAAAAGGGAGTTGTTGCATTAAAGTCTGTTGAAGATGAGTGTTTATTGTGGTCAAACGCTGTTATCATTGGCAGATGTGTGAATCAGTGAATGCGCATCATTAGCCAGGGGAAGTGTCCAGTCCGCTGCATGCCAAAAGTGCTGATGAAGCAGTTGAGGACTGTTGTGATGAAGACTATTATGGTGGTGACATTGTTCAGGTAGTCCAGACGCTTTTGCAGGGTGGGGTTGTTCAGGTTACGACGGCCTGCGTTGCACACAAACACACAGACACACGCATGCACAACAGAGAAAGAAAAGATTCAACATTCACCACTTCTGGCTCGGGATGGATACGCTTGATTTGGAAGTGCACTAAAATGAATGGAAAAAATCCAGGGCACAAGCGGCTTTATTTTTCTTTCTTTCACTTTGAGTTTTATCTTTTTTATGCATTGACATTCGGATTCGCTGTTTTCACTAAGGCTGATCAAGTTCAGAAAACAATGGGCAGCTTTCAGTGAAGTCAACATATTTAATCATTTTTCTGGAGGTGAATGTTTAGACACTTAGCTGAATGTTTGAAAGAACGAAGCACAAGTGAAAAACAGATGCTTCACAAGCTTATTAGTGCAGCAAAGCAAATGCATGTTTGTAGCTGGTTATAATGGAAAGATTTTAGTTGGATTATTGAATCCCAACTGAAAATTCAAAGCTAGAACAACGATAAATATAGAGTGTTTGAGCAAATGTGAATTGTCTGTACTTGGTCGAATGGACTTCTTGAAGATGTGTGAACTGGTCAGTCAGTGCATTGCACGTGACGTGTGAGTGCATGTCGTGGTGTGTATCAGAAGTGGAGTCGAGCCAGCAGCCAGCGAAAGAAGCCAGTCCTTTTGGATCCGAAGAAGCTGGCGAAGAAGTTGACCACCGTGGTGACGAAGATGACGGCGGTCGTGACGTTGTTCAGGTAGTCCAGTCGCTTCTGATTGGACACCACATTCAGGTCCCTGCGGGCTGCAACACACAGACGCACCCGTGCGCACAGACAAACACACACATTCAACCATTTTCAACATACAAAGACACACACACACGTGGCTGATGCTTACATTCTCACATGGTCTCATTATTACTCCGTACATTCAACCCATTCATCCCAGTTCTGTATAATTTATTCCTTTTGGCCGGATTTAAGACAAACAGAGGAAATTTGCACCCAGTAGAATACACTACCAAGGAAGGAACTCTTCATCACAGGTTTAAGATGTTCTGTTGCAGCTTTTGTTCCTAGAGTGGAAGCAGTAAAAGGCGTTTGTCTAATATGAGACAGACCTCACGTTTCACTGAACCAAAAATGGCGCCAATATTTCCAGCTTTTGTTCAACAGTCAGTAAATACATCAACGAAAAATAGCAAAGCAGCTTGTATCATCTACTAGGATCAGTTTGGTGCACCCGCATGTTCCCTCGTGTGCACTATAAAGTAAAAAGGTTCAGTAAAACTGTTTCAAATGTGGACAATTTCACTCGGGACGTCTAGTTGAGGAATAAAGATCCTCAATTATCAGCCTTTCAGTCACATGTTGAGTTCTGAGAAAGAGTGTTTAGCACCATCTCATGTGAGGAAGAAGAATTACACTTTACTCAGACGAGTTCTTATAATGTTTTATGGTGTGAAATGTACGTACAGTGAGTGTGTGTCTGCGTGTGTGCCTCATCGGATGAAGCGATGAAACAGCCATCGGAGTAGGCAGCTGCGCTGTGTGCCAAAGGCCGCTTTGATGATGTTTATTATAAGGGTAAGGAAGAATATGCCGGTGATCAGATTGTTCAGGAAGTTTAACCAGCGTCGACAAGAGAGGAAGCGGGTGTACTCCAAACGGCCTGTGCACACGTACGCACACACGCACACACACACATCCACACACACAAACACGGTCGACACAGACACACGGCGCGCAGCACAAGCACACAGAGAGAGAGATGGAGACAGACACACACATCTCGTTGGTGGTCTGGCCCAGTCCACTCATACTCGACAGCATCATCAGAGGGCTGTGGTTTAGTTTGTTAGGGAGCGAGGAGCTACAGCTCACACTGCTGTGAGTTAGCTGTGTCGGTGTGGCCACAGTCGGGCCCCCGCCAGTCGGAATCTGCCCGTTAGAAGCCATCCCAACACACGAGAGTCAGAAGTGCATCCTGGCAAAGAGGCCCGTGCGCTCCATCCCAAAGACAGAGATGAAGATGTTGGTGACGAAGATGAGGAAGATGAGCATGGTTACGATGTTGTTCAAGCTGTCAAGTCTCTTCTGGTTCGCCTCTTCGCTGACATCTCGCCGGGCTGCAACAGACATTTATACAAATATTCCAAAAAAAAAGCAGCATAACCCGCCCTTTTCTTTTGACTTTCATCTTCTCTCTTTGTTCTGGTTGACTTTAGGCAGAGAGCTCATCGGTGGCAGATTAAGGTCTGGCTCCAACTGCTCTTGCACGTTTTACCAAGAAACCAACGCGTCAGTGGATTAGTGAGTTAATTTGATGAGTTAAAAACATAGAACATGGATTTTCAGAGGCAGAAAGTAAAAAAAATGCTGCTACCAAACTCACCAATTATGATGATCAGGACTCCGGCTACAATCTGAAGAGCCAGGGAGAAGGATAGGAGCGTCAGGACGGCAGCATAATACCTGGAGTCAAAAGATGAACATCAGGTCTTGGATAGGTATCTCAAGAGTATTTGCCTGCCTCCTCCACAGTACCTGTAGCCAGCTCCCTGTTCAATGACAGTTTTCATGTGTGTGATGTTGGCCAGGAACAGGGCGATATCCAACATGCCTTCAGCTGCCGTCTTCTTGGTGGCGTACAGGTTCATGTTCAAGTTAGGGGGTGACCCTCCCTAAAAAATAAAAGACAGAGACAGCCAAAAAGGTTCAACATAATGGGTAAAAATGTATAAATGTGCTCTCTTCAGCTCGTGTTTTCTGATCTTTTTCAGAGATGGTGTAAAAAAAAAGAAAATCTCATAAAAGTGTCAGTTTTTGTGAAAAAATGTGTTACCGCACATCACTGTCACACTAAATCATACCCTGAAAATATCTAAAGAATTAATCCTATTTAAATCCTTTTTTAAAAAGGCCAAAAGTCTCAATAAAGCAGTAAAATTAAAGCTAACCAGGAGAGGGCAGCAAAGACTTAAAAGAATGTTCCAGGAGGAAGCTTCAAAACGTGTAACCCATGTAACAATGCTTTATCTATTCCAAAGTGCATTAAAAAAATCCCACTGAAGTTTCAAATAAAGGGGATTAATGTTTTTGTTTTTAACACGAGAACAACAGGAGTAAGTGTTCATGACTGTGGTCGATTTGGTTGATTTGCCAGTGCCGTTTTTTGAATCTCCCCAGGAGAACTGAATCATAGACAGGCACCAAAATGATATCTGAATGGGCATAAATTACTCCTTTTTTCAATTTGGCAACAAAAAATGAGGTTTTTTATGTGTGGGCCAACATAAACCTATTGCTATGTGTGATAAAGTATAGTTAAGTGACAAAGAAAAATACATATTTCACACTTCATAAAGCCAAGTTTTATGTTTCACAGCACATTTTAAGGATTAAAATCCTAAAGATCACAGACAGAGCACAAACTGCAGATGTAAATGGCTTTCTTAAGACTATGCTATAGATCTAAGCCCACAAATGGATTATTTTACCTAAGGCAGTGTCAGTGTTGCATGAATCAGTGTGTTTTTCTTTAAGGTGCAGAAAGAGATGTTCCAATGGAAGACTTAGGTCCCATGTATAGTCAATCATGTGTTCACTGAGGACAAAGTGTACTTTATGACTTCATTGTGCTGTGATGTGCGGTGCTGCTCCAAAATAAACAGAAGGTTGACATTGCACGTGTACTGTAAATCCTCGGTGCTGCTCGGCCCCTTGTATTCGAATTCTGTGGCTTCGCTGAGGCTTAGCAGTCATTAAAGCCCAATTTCTGCCCTGCATTTTTAACATGAACAACTAAATTACCTCAAACCACAAACAGTTTTTAAATCAAGTGAGCTTGGTTGCTTTTTGGCCCTGGTGAGTCGTGATTTCTGGAGCCACAAACCAGTCAATTTTCAGGGAGCCATAGCTCAAACCTTCAGTGTGATGTGCCTCAATTATATATTTGTACGCCATCACGGCCTCAGTCATGTTTTCCTTGCAGGTCAGCCAAAAGACATGAACGTGAGAGTGCCTGATTGTGATGGCAAATAATGGTATCAGTCTTATAGCATGGGGCATGGATTATAGTGTTGGGTTATTTTACTGTGGCAAAGAAGCTGTGAAGCATTTAAACTGTCAACACCGCATTCACATTAGAATTTACACAGGAATAACACTGTTTTCCATATTGTTAGTGCACATTCCTGCCCCCACAACAATAAGCCGCGTTTCTCGGAAGGCACTGCATGCGGACTGGACTCGTGGTCTTCGGTTTACGAGAATAACACCTTACCACTTGGCCACTATGCCCACCGCTGGATGTGGTCACTGTGCCATATCTTTGACAGCTTTGGACAGTGCCGGAGCAAAATATGCCGAAAAGCCATGGAAAACTGACTATGTTACGGACAGTTTGAATAGCTGCTGCTGACATGCCTTGGTTAGCATCCACACGAGCAAGCACCTGCTCCTTAATTCCAAATAAACTAAGTTGCTCCCTTTAAAGGCATGGCTGGGGTTTCAATCCATAAAGTTTATGTGTAGCAGACCATTACCTTGGCAATCAGCCACCATGACATAAGGTGATACGCATGTGATTTTGAGAAAGGAATGTAGCGGCCTGTATTTATGGTCAACAACACATCAGTGTTTCCATATTTCTCTCAGAGCACACAGAAATGGTTTTGATTACTCCGGGAGAAGGGTCACATGGTCGTTATGACACGACGCAGTATGTAAACAGGATGCGTTGGTGTCTTCCTCATTCTCTGACAACACTTTCACCATAACAACTCACACTTCCTACTATTCACTCCTGTGTCCCCACTCATCCTTCGACACAGAGACAGTAGATCGCCAGGTGCTATTCTGTCAACAAAAGGTTCACCGACACTTCATCCAGTTCGTGGCTCAACGTGACCTCAGGGAATTCTGGAGGTTTTGAGCTGTAGGGGAGCAACAAACCAAAATGGACAAAGAGGTTTGAATTCCAGATGTCAGCTTGGGACAGGGAATAATCTGAAGTGTAACTTCACATTTAACACCTGCCTGTGGTCGGTGGTCTGCCTGTCCTAATTCTGGGATTTCCATTGGACTTTTGTGCTGGAAAACAGATTTGATCCCCCACACAGCCTGTGTTGTTCTTCAGTGTGATCCAACCTGGCTAAATCTCCAAGAAAGTGTTCAGCAGTTCCTAGAACCCAAAGTGTCAAAACATTACGAACACATGTACCACTGCCTTTTGTGTGTTTTTCTGTGAGTGTGAGTAAGACAGAGGATTTGCAAAAATAAAAAAAACGGGAAAGACAGGCTGGGCAGTGTTAGAGAGAGAGAGAGATGGAGAAAAGGCATGTATATATATTGGCTGGCATCCATCTTTTTCCCTTTTGGGGACGCGTGGTCACACTTTATCAACATCAGCCTTGGGAATGCGGCCAAAGCACACACTCAGATACACATGCACACTCGTGCACACATCACAACCAAAACACTGGAAAGAGCTGGAGTTTTATAGAGCATGTGTGTTCACTTAGTTTAATGCCTCCCTAAATGTACTGACTGTGCTTTTATCATGCTTAATTTGCACTTATCTTGATTTATTTAGAATATGTCCATAAATTGGAATTATGACCCCCGTGTTCCCGGGCAGGTGAGAGGCGTATAGGTAATTATTTACGGCAGCGTTTTGAAGTTATGTTCGATGGAGGTCTTCAGGGTTATTCTCATTTAGCCTGAAAGATGTAAAGTATGATCAGTTGTGCTTTGTTCATTGTGAAGGTCAGTGGTGGAGTCCAGAGGCCAAGCAGCATCCCTACATTTGTCTTTTTTTTTTTTTTTTTTGTGCTGCTCAGGTTTTTTAGTGTGGTTACATTTGAGAACCAAAACAAATCACCATAGATTCCTCAATATATGCACTGAAAAACCAAAAGGAACCAAAAAGAATATTGGCTTGATACGTTTTGTGGATACAATGTCTTTATTTAGATATCTGATTGCTTGAAATTCGAAATTCTTGTAAAACTTGTAATGCTGAAATGAACTCATCCCAAACGGCTGGCAGAGGGCCACATCACACAATGTACACAACTCCCGCTCAAAGCTGTGACCCATATCTACACACTGTTTGCTCACTGTGTAACTGAATGGGGCACATACAAAAATACCTTTAACTGCAAACAAATACACACATGCTGCTGCATACACATTTGAGACCACATGGAAAGCCCCCTCCTTGATTAGACAGGAAGTGCACCTCCCCTGGAATCCAATTGGTCACTTTGATAGCCAATGGGAAAGGAACCTCTACTAGGAGTAGAACTGCTTTTCTTTTGGTACTGCATCTTATTTTTACTGTTTCGCCGTCTCCCCGCAAACGACAGTTTTTTTCTTTGCGCTGTCTCTGCCTAAAGGCATCATCTTTCATTTGTTTTTTGCGCAAGTGCTATTTCGGGTCAGGGCGTTGAATGAAAACAAAAGCAGATGACAAGAAACAGACAAAGAGGAAGATTCAGCCCGATGGGAGGCAGAGCGGCAGTGAGGGAGACATAAGCTGTCAGTGCTGGCTTAAGGAAAGCAGAACAGACTCTTGTTAGTAGTTACTGGAATGGTACTAAACTGGAATGATTCCGAAACCTTAATCAGGAAGGAGTCATGGTCTGTTATCCAAATAAATAAGACATGGAGAGTTGACAAAGCCAGTGCTTCAGATACAAACCAGACTTTTCTGGTGAATTTTATTTTTACACCTGCTCTCAGTGATATTCAAATGGACCTTCTGTAATCCAAACATCACAACACGGAAGCTGAAATAATCAAATGAAGCATTAGTCAAAGCGCTTGTGTCCAATATGAAATTTACCACTAGTCAGAAACCTCAGACGAGTCTTTAAACTCTCAGTTTTGGTTTTACGGCCCACTGCTTCACCATCCTGTCTGCTCCCTGCTCTCGTGGTGCTGCTTCCAGCCACCGAGGGAAATGGATCCAGGAAAACAACCTACAGTTCCTAATGTGTTTTCTCTTCCTCTCAAATAAAAATGAAGGGAAATATATATTTTGTTAATGCTTCCACACAAAAGAAAGACACACTTGTCCCAAACTGACACCTCAACTGAAAAGTCAAATGAGCGTTTGGACTAATGCTAATTATGTGTGTTTAACAGCTTAGGTTAAAATCAAGTCCAGACAAAAAGATGCCATCACCCAACATATGTCGTGATACGGAAAACAATGGCATCCAAGAGTCTTTACATGTCACACTCACTTGACCAATGTTCATGTTTATCTAACAGGCATTGCAAGTTTTAACGACGGGCTTTAACAAGCATTACAAGTTCTTGGTTCTTGTAAAAACTCACTGTACAGCCTGTCCAGCACAAAGCTGCAGTTAACTACCAGATCCTGGAACAGTGCGCCACGTATGAGCTGTGCAGACAGATGTTCGTGAAAGGAGTTGGTTTGTGTCTTCATGATTTATCTGTCTACTTCTTTTGGGGTCACAACACAAAGTGCTTCAAGTGTCAGTGTGTTCGTCTGTGTGTGTGGGCTGGTAAGAGGGGGGAAAAACTTACTTTTCCTCAGAGACAAACAAACAGAGGGTAAAGATCCCTAAAACGTGCACACGAGTCGGTGAACTTTGACACTGAAAAGGACATGGAAAAGGCTGTTGGTCTTAAACACACGTGCACTCACACACACGCCATCTCCAAAGCACGCACATACATGAAGTGGCTGTGTAACCTCAGAGCTATTGACCTTTGACCTGAGCCCCACGGCCACCCATCAGCCTGCTGACTGGCCTGTGATTAGTAAAACCTCCAATAATCCTAAAATTGTCAAAGTGTTTTTCTTTCGCCGAGTTCAAAACACAAAGTTTAAATGCTTATTAGTGCAACCTTCGCAAATGAACCTGTCCCAAGCTGTGGGGATTTTAGGACACCTGAGTCAACCCACATGTCATTTTAATGCTCCGGAAGACAGGCTTTTGATCTTTCAATTTGTTTCCTTCCCCTCTTCTTCTCCTATTTAACACCACATTCATCATCTCTTCCTGCCTGGTTCTACTTCTTATTTGCTTTGATGATCAAACACAAAACAAAGAAATATACAGAAATAGATGAACAAATTAGCAAAAGCCTTCCTGGGGCTGCTCTCAGTGATGACCACTGCCCTCCTGTTATTATCCTACAGAAGGTTTACAGTTACGCAACAGGATGGGTGCCTCCATAATTGCTGGACAGGATGTGCACAGAAGTCCATTAGTGTACGTGGACAGGCTTTTAAGCAAGTCCTGGACTGAGAGCGAGCAGGGTTTTATTTTGTTTTTGCTTTTGTTCCTTCTCCTTTCGAAAGATCTATTTAAGGGAGTTGGAGATTTGTGGGTGAGGACTGGATTTACGAGCCATGTTAAAGAGTGGAGTTAGAGGCCAGAGTTGATGTACTCATGTATTTAGACATATTAGGACACGGTAAGAGCGTGTATGTGAGCGCACATCCATAACAGATTTAGTGTCTTAAGAATCATGAGGGATTAGAAATGATATATCAGTACAGCATCATCACCAAATTTTGATCTTTGTTCAAATAAAACAAACGAGGGGATCTAGTACGTGATGGAATGTAAAAAAGTCCTGTCCTCGGAAATATTTATGAGCTAATCCCACATGTCTGCAACATTTCCATTTATCATACAAAGATTCCGTTTGTGGAATATGAAGCTTTGGTGCAACTCCTTAATAACATGTAAACTAGTTCAAATTAGATCCTCCTCAATAGGTTGAAAATACATTATTCAATATCTAGATTTCTGTGTGGCAGCAGACCAGCTTGGACTGTGAAAGCACAGATTTGGTGTAATAGCTGTGCCGTAGCACTCCCTCTATAAGATAAGTGACTTCTGGCTCATATGGGTCCGAGCAGAAAGCTTCCCCGTTCTTGATGTGCCCTTCCTTTGTGCTCTCTATCCCTTCCTTTAGGGTCCATGGGAACAAACCTTATTGTGTCCCACTCGCAGGAAAAATTGCACCACTCAGGAAGGACTTTGATTTTCGAGCCCCTTCCTCAGTGACTGCGGCTCATCCTTAAGCCCTTCAAACGCAGATCAGAGCAGGCAACATGAAGCACATGGTGCCCCCCCCTGGCCAGCACAGCGCCAAAGGCCAACTTTGAGTCTGTGAGTGTGCACCTGTGCAGAAGGAGCTCCTTTCCGCCATTTGGCAGAAGGGGAGACAGGAAGGCAATGATCCGATATCAGCTGACGGCATTCAACCACACGGTGTAAAAGTTTCTAATGTCAGTGCACCAGCCAGCTGGCTCCCGCGGCCCAGCAGGGGCATCTGTTGCTTCGGTAAAACATTTCAAGTGAAGCATCAAATTAGTACTTAAGATGACACGTCTCTAACCAGTCTATCATCACTATTTGTGCATTTAAGACATGCTATTTTCCACCAAAATGTTTGCCCTTATCATCTAACTTGTTATCAGTTTGGCTTAGTGCTAGAGTACAAGAGGAAACATTCTAACTGGTTCAAGAGGTTAAAGGAACATCTTTAATGTTGGCCTTTCACTGGCTGATAAAACAAGATGATTACAAGAGTACCAAACTTAGACAAGAAATTGACAATCCCGTGATTTTTTTAAGCTCTCCAACACGACACAGTCCACAGTGCAGGCAGCCCCCCCGTTATCGTCAAACAAAAGACAAGATAGGACGGCTACATCCCTCACAGTGAGACTGTCTATTTAGAACATGGGAAAGTGGTTTCCTGCTTGTTGGTCTTCGACCCCTTACTTGTATTCCAAAATATGGCAGTGAAAGTTGCTGAAATGAAGAGAAAGATCTCCATTTGCCTTTTTGAACTAACTTATCCTTGTAAAAGATTTCATTCGACTTTTTAAAAGTCATAAAATGTGATGAAAGAACTTAAATCACACAATAAAGTTTAAAGTTTAGAAAACTCTCATTTGCTTTCTTAAATGCTTTTTTGGTTTTTATTTGTCTGTTCACATTAATGGTCCTTAATGGTCACATTAGCGTGATCAGGTTGATTATTAAAGTACATGTATCTCAGGAAAAGCTGCATTTTTAATGTGGTTGAAGTGCAGGTCCTTGGTTGTGTGTGTGTGTGTGTGTGTGTGTGTGTGTGTGTGTGTGTGTGTGTGTGTGTGTGTGTGTGTGTGTGTGTGTGTGTGTGTGTGTGTGTGTGTGTGTGTGTGTGTGTGTGTGCAGCCTTTAAAAAGGTGTTGTATAAAACACCTGGTTCTCCTCGGCTGTCACTCATGCTGTAACAGTCTGTTGCGTAAGGGACTGACGTATTTTGCGTCCTGTTATATGATCACAACAACTCCGAAAAAATGTGTGCTGCAAGTGTGCGTGCTGACCCGTGTACGACATGCGAGTGTGTGCCAGTTGGATCTCGATTTGTATCACATGCCAGCAGCGTTGAACTTCCAGTGTGTTCTCCATCACACACCAAGCCGTCATAGCAACGCTGCAAACACACAGGTAAACAGAAACATTATGACTGTCTTCAAACTTCTTTTTCTAAGATGAAGTTCAGTGTTGAAAAGCAGGAATGGGAAGTATGAAGAGAGCGGTTATCTCACTGCTTCATGACGTTAAGCCAAGCTTTAATGTTCAGCTCCGTCGGACTTAAATCAAGCATCGTGCCTTATGGGTCTCGTATATAATGAAAGAACATTTACACAAATCACTGGATGACCTTTTCCTGCTCCGCCATCACGTGACGAAGCTCCCACTGTGGCTCAATCAGCAAATCCTTAATGCATCCAATAAAAGTTAACATTAGTGTAGCCGAAAAGCTATTCCATTGTCTTATTCCGTCATGTTTTGATGCCCTCTGATATTCTACTCCATATTTGTAACGCCTAAATGAGGACTCTTCAGAAGAATCTTGGCTGTCCACCATGCTGCTTGCACATGTGGACAGTGTGTGTCTCTGACCCACTGGCACCACGCCCAGGGGGCAGCGCACCTCTCATCTCCTGACAGCTGCGATGGGCTCCAGCTGCCCGGCCTCCTTGGTAAGTATAGAAAATGGGCGCGTGGATTGATGGGCAGCGTTTGCGTCGCTACTCTTTTTGCAGACCGGAGAAGAAGAGCAAAGGTGAGCAGCGAGGGGTTTTTATCGTGTCGTGCTTTTTTCAGTGTGGTTCGTTTGCTCTGTTGGTGGCAGCTCGTTTGTCTGATTGGTTGCAGTTTTCACACTGTTTACCCTTTTCTCTTGCCCTTTAGAAATAGTTCACTCCTGGATGATTAACATATGTTTTCTCTCTCTCTTAAACCACTACAGAGCAGTGATTAGGTGATCAGAAGCCATAAAAAATAAAAAAACTCAAACAAACAAAGTAGAAATCATTTTCCTTTGAGGGGCTGATACAGTCCTGATTTGACTGATGGCTTGTCGGCATTAAAGGCCTCAGGGCCCACCATTGTGAACAGAATGCCAGAGATACTGTTTTAAACTGTAGATGATAATTAGCATAAGTCACTTTAACAATCTGATGCTATTTACTGTGATTTTCCTTTTGTCCCCGGAGAGAAAGGTGAGTCCCCAAAACATAAAAGGAATCTCGTCCTCACAGCCCGACTTCTATAATTATATACTAGCACAAAGTAATTTGCCTGCAATTACCAGAGAAAATACCCACACGTTTTACACAACAGGATGAAAATACTCCCCTTCCCTCATGAGTTGTTGGGCTGTACAAACATACAGCTCATTGTTTGGTGTTATTATTACTGGGAGGGCTTGTTTGAAACGTGAAGGGAACTGCTAAAAGACTCTTTGTGAAGTCAAAGATGGCAGCAATAGCTGAAATTCCATGTCTAATGCCTTATCGTCAAAGCTGTCACAGAGTATGATCTGCTGTCAAATGTGCTGACCGGTGCCAGCCGTAATGATCATTTTTATCATAAATCAGTGCCAGTCATTTGACTCTACCTCTCAGATGGGGTCAATAGTTAGTTGACCCTTGAGGTTAAAGAACCAGACTTATAGCAACAAACATCAGCGGTTTAGTAACACGTTCTACCTTTAAGTGGATATATATTTTCTTCTATGAATATTAAATTAAGGTTTACCTAAGTTGCATTAATTCATTCCATAATTTGTTGTAAAATATATCAAATGTTTGCTGTTAATCTGTTAGATGGAATGCAGACTCATTCGGGCGTGTACACGTGAGCAGAGAACAGCCACACAAACCGTTTGCAAACCCTGAGGGACAAAAAAAAAAACCCAACAACAGTTTACAATTTAAAATCATCCAATTGTCATTCAGTTTTCAGTGGGTTGTGCTGCGGTTGATTAAAAGTATGCAAACAATTATTTTTCCAAAATCCACTCTGCACTTGCTCGTGCATGTGTGCGGCAAAATGTGGGCCCGAGCTCAAAAAGTCATTACCGGATAAAAACAGCAACAAACCTGTTTTATGGGACATTTGTGAGTCATCTAAGCCTTTGAGTCGAGAAACACCGTTGTGATGATCGCACACAAGTCAGAACAGAGTTTGCGGTTGGAGTTTATAATGAATTGAACCATATAAGCCTAACTGCATTTAACTGCATTTAACTGCATTTTGATCTTTACTTTCAGATATACCAGAGTGCCTGTATCCAAAACAAATAAGATAAGAGGGGTATGGGATAGGCGTGGTAATGCAGGATGTGCGCACGTGAGCGTAAAGCCTGTACGCCGTAAACAGCTCCCCTACGCCACACAAGTGAGTTTGTTTTGGAGGTCCGCCTGAGGGCTTCGGCTGTAGTGCGAGCAGGTGTCGTGAAAAAAACAGCAAGCCTCTGAGATGGAAGTGTCTTCTTTTGTGTGTCACTCGTTCTAAAGCGATGTGTTTTCCCACAGATGTTTAGAGTTTAAGCCTCCCTCAGGCCCGCTAGCTTTCGGGATTCTGCCATGTGTGGCATGGCAGGACATTCCTCCCGCCAACTTCCTGGCTTTAATGGCCCGGCCTTCGTTGCTGTCCGCATCACACATTTCCCGTGTGTGTTTGTAGGTATTTAGAATTCCCGAGTTCCACGAATGCTGCCGTTTTATGCCAATGCAACATAAATAAATAGCACAGTTTACGAGAGAGAAGGATCTGAGTTCAAAATAGGTCCCAGGAACATATTGGAGAATAGAACGTTGTGCATTCCTGACCAAACTGGCATCGTAAGACTGTGGAACTTTGAAGCCACCGCGCCTTTAACAGTAGGCCCCCTGCAGGGGTCTGCGCTCCTCATTCCTTTGTGCCCTCCTTGCGACACCTCCTGTCATCAGTTCACAATATCCTCTGTGCTCCAGCTTTACTCTATCTTTATCTCTGTTAATTCGCAGTCATTACTCGTCTCTCATCTTACCGGCCATTCCTCTGAACTCATAAACAAAAGCATAGAATGCAAATAAAGAGAAACGCTAAACAATCCACGTTTTTGTGGATCTGATTTACGACCCAGAAGTCACAGATACAGCATCACTGTTGACAGTTTTATTTCTTTTCCTGCCAATTTTTTTTTTCCTACCGGAGTCATGACATGTTGAAATTTACATCTGCCAAAAAGTTGCACAGTTGTTACCTGTTATCGAGTGGACAAACAGCCAGTCGGACGTAACCAACCAGCTACAATAGCAAGGTCAAGGCCGTTTTGTTCCTGTGTGAACGCACATGACATCTGAGCCTGGATCTGACTTATACAGATAGGTATTTAAAAGCACATCTAGCAGAATGCATTTATCAAGAGCAGATTGTGTTTTTGCAAATAGGTGCCTGTCAGCTTTTGTCATGAAGTCTGCATGAAGATGTTTTTGATACTTTGCTTATGCACACATGTGCCCCACATGTTGCCTCTTTTCAAAAACATACAGAACCTTTAAATAACACGCCCCTTTACGCAGGCTGCAGAATGTTTCTGCACACACTCCAGGCAGCCTATGCGACTACCTGACAGCTTAATAAGGCTTTTTGCACACATTAAGGGGAACATTCCTCTCTGTCACACGGGTATGTTTCTTTACTTAAGCAACAAAAGCCCTGATTATATTCTCTATTATCAGTGTATGTACAAAACCCTTGAAAGGAACAAAGAATGAAAACTACAGTGTTGCTCTGTGGGTTGCACAAGGGTGTGTGCTACTGTGGTAAGAAAGGAATGACTAACGTATTACAGAACTACATGAATAATATGTACCATTTATCAATTCAAACGCTGACTCGGTGGATATCTATATCTATTACACTATTTACCACAAAAAGCTAGAAGCAGATTTATGCACTTTGCTCATTTGGGGAATTTTACTGTTATGAAAACTTTATTGTGGTTCGATCCAAAATTAGGCTGACAATTTTATCGTTCAAAGAGGAGCTGTTTGGCCTGTGGAGCTCTTGTAAAATTCTATGGCCACAATTAACTTATATTGTTCTACCAAAAGTTTTAAGCATGTTTCATGATTATTGTAAAAACTCATGATCTTTTGTTTTTTTTATTAAACTGCACAAATAGCTGTATTTATGAGATATGGAAGTGAAGTATCATGTGAGCTTTTGAACAAATCGGATTCTTTCTGCACATTCATTTGATTGATTATTCGAATATTGATTTTTTCATTTTGGGATTAATTTACATCTCATGCAAATGAAAACAAGTCATCTGGGATCAGACATCAAGATGCATGCTGGCATGACCTAAATGAACTGCTAGAGGTCAGATAGAGAAAATCCTACCTAGATCTTACTGTTTATGTTGCACATTAACATGTTGATTTCCAACATTTGAATCCTCTGATTTTGGTTTGCAACCACAAAGAAATATGCTGACATGGCATCTCTTTGAAGCTTTGTAGAGCTACAAATCTTTCTGAGGTCACTTGTCAAGGAGTGCAATTTCCAGTATGGGCCAAAATCAACTACTTTGCAATTCTTAGCTTCTATTTTGACTCCATACATTTGCCTCTGTGAAAATAATTTATGTCTATTTTTCCAAGACAAGGCTAGGATGTTTGTTTTTGCTGCAAGGGTCAAATAGTCGGTTATTATAAAGGATATTCCTGAAAAAGCAACACACACATAATTCTATAGAACAGTGAGGGTGCATAAACAGCAGTGTGGGCATTTATCCAGGTCCTCAGAGGCTCGTAAATATGATGTATATGTTTGCACAGAGTAGGGTTATATAGACAGAACACCGAGAGAAAACCCCGTGAAACATTGCATGTTTGTGTTCATGGGAAATGTTCATCCGCATCTTATAGTCCAGCTAGCTGGCACCTTTAAAATACAGTTTACCAGTGAATGTGTTTCCTGTACTGAGAGAGTTTTATGAAGAAAAACAAAACAAAACAGCTAATTAGCTTTTAAGTTTTAGCAGCTTTGCAATCAAAAGTCTCTGAGAGTTCCAATTACATTAAAAACCATATGCTGATATTTATCCATTTCAAATAAATGCAAGTTGGCACATTCAGGGAAAATAGAGTGGTGTAAAGACAAAGTTTTTAATATCCGCTGAATGTCAGCACGGGGACAAACAAAAAGAGGGTTACTTAGACTCTAAAGTCTTTTTCATTGGTACTATGGTTTGACAAAGAGCACAATTAATAATGGAGGGAATTGTTTCACAGTTAGCATGATCTCATTGTGATTAAATCAACAATAGTCTGATGAGCGCCAGGGGCACTGCAGGACTTTAGGGACAGACACTGGATGAGCTAAGGCTCAACGTCTGCCTTCCACTCTCGCTCTGAATCCCTGAATCATGCCTGCATTGTTTCAGCCTGCTGCCTTTAATGACCAGTAAAATGTCACGTTACCTCACACTATTCCATTCAGTCAACTGAAATAGTGCTTTTAAACGTAGTCTGGCATCATTGGGTCCTCAAAGTCTCCAAATTAACCAGATATGTATCATCTTAGACACTACAAAGCGGCTAACACTAAAACAGCTGTATCTGGAAATGGTTCTTACTCATGTTATCTATCAACTTTGACCTTAAATACCTCATACACACCGAGGGGTGTGGCTAAATAATTTATTTCTTATAAGCTCAGCTTTCTAATTCATGAAGTATGTCTCATAACATGTGATTTTCAACCGCTTATGTATTTTCCAGCTGTAATATACGATCAAATGGTTTGAGATAAATGTATCTTACCGTCTAGGGACATAAAATCTTAACATTAATCTCACAAAACCAAAGAAACATCAAGTGATTGTTCTGTGTGGCACATTACTGAAAGAAAAAAAGCATTTATTGTTTGGTACCATGTGAGTGTCTCAATAATGTAAAGGGAGGATGATGATAAACAGCAAGAGTTTTGGAAGCTGCAAAAAAAAAAAAATCTTATTGCAACACAATTAATAGATTCGGTTGTGTCAATAAAAGGCTCTTTGTTACTGGAAAGCTGAAGTGCTGTGTGAAAACTTGGAAATGTGGGGTGTGTCACTCTGATTTTAAAAAAAGTATTTCAAATAACTGTTACACGGGAAATTGTTATGACAGCGTTCTCACATGATTTGTTCCAGCCCAAAACTTTTTGTGCCAAAACCAAAAAAATGGTTTGTTATGAAGTGCTGCCGTCAGTGAGCGAAACAGACTGAACAAATAAGTCAAACAAAATATGATACCTGCACACAAAAAGACTGGCACCTCACACCACTCACCCACGTGCACATTTTTCTCTAAATGATGCATGCACACACGACCTGGAAGCTACACGCTCACAAAGCCCGACACTGGGGTCTGGGTTCATTTCTGCACACACCCAGTTTTAACAAGTGACCGAACAGGGCAGAGAAATGCAGATAAAAAGAGTCCCGTGTTTACTTTTGCATCACTCCACCGTTAAAGCAAACACACACACGTGATCCACTCGGGCCAGTAACCTGCCACCACACGGCAGTGCTTTTTTTTCCTTTGAAATCACAAGGTCAGGTTCTCAGTGTTTATGTGTGCACGGAGCGTCCTCATGCTTCCAGCCCAATTTCATATTTCTAAAGAGTTTCCACATGCCAAACTACCTGCTCCTCCCTCCGCTGCTACATTTGTGTAGTCTCTATGAACTCTCACCGTTCTGCCTCTCTTAAAGCAACAGGCCAGCTTTTTTTTGTGACGTGTATGTTTATTTTCTTCTCCTGAGCATTGGGATAAGATGGTCTGGGTAGGTCACACATCTATACGCACACAAAGCATGCTGATGACATCAGGCGTGTGCACGTGGACGTGCGTCTTTCCAAAAAAACAGACCGATTTTAAAAGAGGTCCGTGGCACCCTGAATCCCTACAGCTTGGTTTTTTATGTGCAGTTGATAAGCAACACACACTTGAGAGAAAAAAAATATAGCCGGGCAAAATCTGAGAAAGCAGCATTAAACTGCGAGATCCTTTTTTCATGAGACGGGCGTCCACACAGAGCCAAGTAGGGCGGCCGGGAGGCCATTGACTTATAGTGACGCTGGATTTATAAGCCTGGAGAGCATTTGTTATTTATGTGCGTATGTGTGAGTTATGGTGGTGTGCAGTCCCAGAGAGCGAGGCGCAGCGACAGCCAGAGAGGTTTCCTGTTATTTCTTGGCAAATAGGAGCATCCAGAGTGGATGAGGAGCAACAATGTGGCATGACACTCTCTGCCCAAAAGCTGCTATCAGTGATTTATGTCCGAGCTTTAAGCCTGCTCCTAAGTTAATTTAACAAGATTGTCATCGTAAACTATCTCATGCTGAGACGAGAATGAGGCTGTCACTAGCTGAAGACAGAGGGACCAAAGGCCATAAATCCCCGAAAATCATCTGTAATTACAATTTCTGAGCATTATATCTACTCTTTTTCGCTGTGACAGTACATCTGTGAGTTTGAGAAAGAGAGAGAACAGGAGAAAGAGAGCCCGGGGCGTGTGTGTGTGATAATTTGATTGTTTATATCTGAAAGGATCCAAACTCCATCTGGTTTTGCTCATACACACTAAAGACTATAAAAAATCTTTTGACATTTTTTTACATGCACACACACACACCAATGAATTCACAGCTCCTCTATAACTGCTTTAGATTCAAACCCAGTCAGCTGTCATTTCCCCCCCAAAATGAAAAGAAAACACACAATTCCCCCAGGAGAGAGAAAAGAGGAAAAGAAGGATAGCGGGACATGAGAAAAGAACACAGTAGAGTAATGAGGAGAAAAATGGAGGAAGATAAAAAAAGAATGGGAGAGTGGACAGAAGAAAGAAGATAAGAAAGTTGACATAAAAAGTAATAGAAAGTCAAGTAAACTCACAATAAAAACTGACATTTTAAAGTGAGACATAACCAAAGAAATACACAATAGACACATAACGGTCAGTGTCTCATAAACATGGAGATCATTTGCTCACGCCAACCGTCCGTTTCTCATTAACGTAGCTGACGCACTTCTGCTCAGAGCCAGTTGTTGACAGTGACATCATTTTTGTTACAGTTCTCAAATAACTGCAGAGATGAAAACAAAAGAACTGGGGGATGGGCCAGAAATTCAAATATGTCATTGGGTGTGCTTTTCAAAACCCTTTAACCACACACACACATAAGTCTCTTTGCAAATAGTGGCACGTATTTTTCTATTTGAGCCAGCTTTCAATAAAGGAAAAAGGACCAGATATAGACTGCATGCACTGAAAAGTAGAGAAAGAGGTCGGCCAGCAAAAAAGGTCAGGATTAGTTATTGAAATAGGCGATAACATTAAATGTCACAGGACATATCAGTCAGATGTGCCCCTTCCATCATTGCACAAGGGGCTGTGAGGTGATGATTCTGATTAGTACTGCAGCATCACAGCATTTCAGTTTTTACTCTAACACTCTTCTCTCCACACCAGTCATACTCTCACTGAAAAGTCTCTGGGTATCTTAATCACCGCCAGATCTTAATGCTCATCCCACGGAGCCAAGCTCCTCCACTGGGACAACGGAGCAGACAGTAGCAGAAAAAAATAAGAAAAATGGAATTACTTCAATATTTGGAGGGCGTTATTAAGTCTGGACTGTGAGTCAACATGCAGGAAGGCCTCTGTACTGCCCACATCTGGTCTCCTAGTGATCTGTTACAGGAGGACTTTTACTCTGCACAAAGATCCAAATACGTTGACTTATAAACACTAACTGGACAAATGAAATAATTTAACTTTAGTTCCCATCTCACAAATTCGGTCAACAAATAAACAGTCAGTGTCAAATAAAAGTTAATAGAACCCTTCAAATCAACACAAATACATGCACATTTTCTTAATTTCTGCTTACAGAATGGGGCCAAAAGGGATACACAAATGAGCCAAACGCACACACAAATGCCCACATAATGTGCTGTGTTGTGTTTTAGGGGCTGAGAGAAATAAGAGGAAGATGGGACACAATGGACAGTCCAGGTAAACAATAAAGATGGAGGTCCAGCAGTATTGTGTGATAATCTTTGGTATCTATGTAACATTATTGTTGGTGTTGTTCATGTCATATGTTTTGTGTGACATAGACACACATTTGCCCGAGGGGAACCTGAACACCTCTCGTTGTCATTTGATAACCAGCTCAAATTCGTTTGCTTTCATGAAGCTGAACTTTTCTTTTCTGAAATATAACTGTCCTATTTTTAGGGCTGCTGTAACTGTCGCTCTTTGCTTTATGTCTTGAGAATATCTCGGTAGTCCTGTGACCACGTGTTTGGAAAATTTAAAGTAAACAGATCTGGAGACACCAATGGACTTTCCCTCTCCATGAAACATACCTTGAAGGGATTGTTTTCTGTTTCCTTTTAAACTGTTGATGGAAAATGATGCTTGGCGGTTGGTATTGTATTTGCCTCTTGCATGTGAGATCAGTAAAACTATAATGTCAATGTCAGTCTTTGTGTTGTTGTGGAACTTCTTTAAGCCTAAGGTTTTTGATGTTTAAGTATTTTATATTGACGTTATCCTCATGCATCCATTTGTTAACCTGGATAGAGATACACTTCCACACCTACAGTTTCATAACTTGCCACATTGACCCTCTGCATAAAAACAGCTGTACTGTGGATGCTCTAACTGCAAAAAGCCCCAATCTACCAACTACATTAACATCTTGTTGTTCTACAAGTCTAAATTAAGTTGGATGATCTGAAATGGATAATCTTTCAGTTATAATTCAATATATTATAGCCCCAACAAAAATGTTGAGGGTATAATAAAAATGTCTATTAACTATAGCTGATCCTGAGATGCTTTTCGAATTCCTCTTAGTTTAGCTCTTCTGGGTATAATCAAAATAATCTGATTGGTTTTACACTCCTGTCCTTCATGCCTTAGCTAAATTCAATCAAACTGGAAATAGGCTTTCATACATAAACTATTTACGAAACATTCCCAGCATAATGTGACTATAGCAGTCAGAGAGCACAATATCACAAAAATAAATGATAATAAAAAAATTAAATCCCAGGAAATAGGTGATAAACAGAGAGTTATGCCATTAAAGAAAAACATCATTTTATAAATATTTGAGAAAGGGATATGACTCTTTAAAGACCAAATACACATTATGGAAATACTTTGGACAGAGTTGCTGAGTAGACAAGAAGTCTCAAACAGGAGTAGTAGATAGATCATTTAATGGGTGCTAGTATACAAAAGAACACAAACTAAATCAATTGGGTTTTTGAAGGCAAGATTTGAAGCTGTTAAGCCACAGCTTAGCTTCGGATGGTTTGCAGATGTCAAAAAAAGAAACAGACAGAGAAAAAAAAGTTGTTCTTGTGTTGTAAAACACTACTTAGCTACTAAAAATAGCAACTGTTCCCCGAAAATGTGTTCTTGCTTTTTCTTTGAAACAGGACACTCATGCTTGGAGAGGCCGTGTGACTCCTGCTAACCCTGTATCAGCCCTCCGCACCCTGTTGCCGTGCTCTATACATAGAGAGTGACTCGGAGGTGCAAAGCCTTCACACCACAGAAATACATTCATCATGATAGCTGCACTCACACAACAAATGAAAACCTCATAAATCCGCTCTCTGTAAATCGCATGCTCCGCTTCCACCGCGCATTAGTCAATAATGACTTTTGATCCCGCAAAGGAACCACGAACACTGACATTCAGATGCTATCACATCATCATCATCAAAAAGAAACAAAGAGGTGTCAACCAGTATTTTAAGTCCCGCTTGTGTGCTTGATGCATGAGGCTTCATCTCACTTTAGTGTTTATTTTAACGCAGTTTACATCGATGTATAATCTGAAGAATCTGAAGGAAAACCCAAATAGTTTGGATCTAGTGGATTTGATGGTATATTAATGGTTTAATGGTGGCACTTTACCAAACAAGCTCACAAGTAGGTTTAACTTTGTGACTTTTGTGCAGACTTTTAAAGCCGTGGGTCAAACCACATCTAATTGCATTATGTATCTGGGCATAGCATTTCACATTGTCGCTGCATGTACTGTAACATGTTGCACTTCTACACCTGCCGCGTCCTAAAATACGAGCTCAGCAGCTCCCGTCTGACTGTTAAATCAACACATGAAAGTCATACGAGATGCCCAGCCTACATGTAACCGCAGGTCTGAGCTGGCACACAGGATGTATGTTTTGCTGAGGCAAACATGCCTGCTCCCATATGTGGACATATGCTCTGACTCATTTCTGTTGTGGTGGTTATCAATTATTTTCCTCTTTACATCTGTCAACATATGATAAAGCCACCAGGGACGAAATGAATAGTTGAGGAGAGAGTTTGGCTTTTGTGGGAAAACTTTTTCATATCAAGTCATATGATGTGGTTATTAAAACCACAATCAGTCACAGATTGTGGTCAAAAGTTACGATGGGTTTTCAGTCTAGCTGAGCTAGTAAAAATTAAGGTTCTTGTTTGCTCTGCTAGCACTCATGTTGCATCATTCACAGTCCAAGTTGGCCTCTGACTCCACAAGAAACAATAGTCCATTGAGCCAAATAGTGTGGATTAATTAGAGTAAATCTGAGAGTGACAGAAAATATGAAAGGAAGGGACTGTGAATCCACATTGACCTCTGTTTGATCATGTTTCCTTTTGCAACCCAAACTGTTCCCTGCTGGCCGTAGAGAGAACGCAGGTTTAAGGAACATGAGCATTTTCATGAACAACAAAACAACAGCTTCACTGTCACTGCAATGCATCTCTAAATATCAGTTTAGATATAAGATTATATATAAAAGAAACCAGCCGTCAATCTCCAATTCTCTACCAGCTCGTAATGCAATTCACCACAACATGTCGAACGTGAGAGTCTTTGCTTCCATATCTATATTCATTGTAACGCGATCCTTATTCATTCAAACCAAATGAATTCAAATCTAATTGAGCCTAAGTCGATGAGCGATGACACAGCATCCTAACTGATTCAACACCAACCCTGCCTTTAAAAACAGGTTATAAACACTCATATACATACAATAGTGTCATGTCTTGAGTAATAGCATTTGTTTCAGCTCAGGCTGCAGTTAAATCTAGCAGAAACTGATCGATGAGCAGGGAGGCCGACACACCAGCGCCAACCATGAATGGCAGCAGAGACCAGGGTTGTAAGCTTGTGTGTGTGTATCTTTGAGTAACTAAAAGTGGAACTATTTTAAATAATGTGAAATAAAATCTAGAAAAAGTTAAATGACTAAATGTTCGAAAAGCATTTTTGAAAACCGTCATTTTTAAACCCCAAAATGACCCCTTTTTCTTGGCATAGGTGATTGCCTGTTCCAGTGACCCTCAGCTCCTTAAGAGGACATTATTAGCCTTTCCACTCAGGCTCTAATTGATATTTGATGGATGTTGTGATAGCGTCTTGGTCTTAGAATGGAGTACCGAAGCTCATCCCAGCACAGAGAGTCAAACAACAACCTTCTGATCCTCAGCTCTCACATTTGCAGGACATACCACATCTCCATGGCAAAGCCAAGACAGGAGCAGTGATTCAGGACAACACATACACCAGGAGAGAGAAAGAAGAAGATGAAAGAGAGAAGAACATTGTCAACAAAAGGAGCGCAGAGTCAGGAGAGGCCACTGCCGACCAATAAAAGAGATGCGTCTTCTGTTCGTCCCCCCCTCAAAATCCTATCGGTCTCCGTCCCCCCGCTGTGTCTTTGTGTTCCACACCCACGTTTTCCGGGACGCACTAACCTGCAGAGGGCCGCTGGCTGGCATGGTGGACCTCAGCGATGTCAGGTCAATGTCTCGGCCCGGCTCTCCCCTCTCGGTCTTCCCCAGTCCCTGCATAATTAGGCCCGAAGTGAGCAGTGGAGCAGTATAGCTAGCACCCGCCTGAGCTTTGCCCTCGCTGCTGTGAAAACTCAACGATGGCAGAGGTGGTTGTGAGGGGAAGCTGCCCCGGAACGCCAGGCACCGATTACCATGCGAGGCCAGGGGCGACGACAGAGGGACAAACAAATGGTTTATTCACTCCACGCTGGTCTCCTCCTCTCCCCGACTCTCCCTTTGCAGACATTCAGTCTGTACCCCCCCCTCCCCCCATGCTAAATCTAGGTTGTGCGATTCCAAGAAGTTCCAAATGAACTATCTTGTTAAAAACTGGCAAATATTGTCCGAAGGTTAGAAAGTGCAACCGTAATTAAGGTTATTCTAGTACCTGTCCATGGCTTCATTTGAGCGACTGACCACTGCAAACCATTACCTGCCAAGGCACACCAAGCTGTTTCTATTTGGGCCTGTTTGATCAACAAAAAGCATTTCACACTAGATCCATCAAGTCAGCTGAAGTCAGACGTGTTCCCACTGAACCTGAGATGCTTCTCTGTCTGTGTGTTCACAGCCTATATCCAGAGCAAAGGGGAGCTGATTAGCATGGAAACTGAGCGATAAAATGATGACTACCAGCATATTATAACAAATCATCTAACAAATTAAACTAACAAGCATCCATTATTTCTATCATGTATCCCAAAAATAATGCTGCAAAAGGAAATGAATAATGCCAAATGAATAAAAGTACTCTTCAATTTTTGTCCATCTTTGGGCCAGATTGCATCCATTGAAACAACTTTTTTTACCTAATAAACTGCATGAAGCCTCAGGGTTAAACTCAGGCTTCAAATGATTGTGTTATCAATACTTTGTTTCCACATCCATAAGTCTTTTCATCTTACCTGCTTCCTTACCGTTCATCAGATACCTAAATACAAATGCATAGGTCTGAATTTTTATGATGGATGGCCCAATCCTTTAATATAACCTTTTGCCATGGTGTGGCCTGAGTCTGCTCAAATTTTTGGTGTGGAAGGGGAACAATAGACAGATCGTGGCATGATATCATAATCAATGTGGAAAAGTAGAGTGTGACTGAGAAGGAAAATAGAGCAAAAAGAGTGAACTTCATGTATCAGATCTCCATTACTGAAGTTTGTCCATGGCCTTGTGTAACTAGATTTACTGCATCACATCCAGTTCCAAATTTGAAAGGGCAGGCATGTGCTAACAGAAAGTAAAAGAATAGCAAGAAGAAGAGAGAGAAGAGTTAAAAGTAGAGATCCTCTCAAAGCCAAAAGTCAACCATCAGCATGACAGAAAAAAATACAGGAACTGAAAAAGGCACTGAGAGTTACATCACATTTACAAACATTGCCCTTCTTTCCCTTATCTTATAACCACCACTGAATCAAAAGAGGTGGAAAACATGCAAAGCAACAAAACAAAGAAGCTAACTGAGGAGAACAGAAAGCTGCTTAAAACCTCAAGAAATCAGAGTAAAGACTTGACTGAGGTAGAGCAAAAACAAACATAATGTTACAAACCCGTCACTCCTGTTGTTAAAGACTCACAGGAATAGATGAAAATTTGAAAAATGAAAGGAATGAAATCTTAATGATCCCAAACAACTGACAAAAGAGTCTTTCTTTTTCGGTCTTTGCATTCTTTCTCCTCTTTACCATCAGTTTCGGAGCACAGAGTGCTCCTCTGGGTTTAGCTCACTGGCTTTGATGCTGTTCCAGCAGATGTCTGTAAAGCAGGTAGCCCTCACTATCACGGACGTAGAAAGGATAAGCAACATGTTGCTGCTGACACTGAATCACTTAACCTTCCTGAAGATGTAAGATTAGACAAGTTGAAATCAGACACTTCATTTCCACTTGATTCTGTTCTCCATCTGAACACTTCTTGCAATGATTGATTTATTCTTGTTCCTGCTAAAACGCAACTCTCTTCTGCTTCGAAAGGAGGGGATTGTTTTCACACCGGGATAGAAAGTGATCAACCTTTTTAGACACAGCCCCGTCATACTCATAATCTGTGGTCTGATTCTGAGCTGGTAAATGACCCTCACTGTATTGCAACAACTTAGGTGTTTTCTTAGAAGTTTGGCGTGGGATTGAAGCTGCATTTAGACCTTCTGGAATTGCCAAACATAGAAAGCTCTGTAATTAATAACCTGAGAAAAGATGTAGAAAGTTCACTGTTCATCAGCCTTTGTGTTATCCTTGGTTACTCCTCACATTGATGTGCTGTAAAAGACGAATACGGACATGACTGATGAACATCCTGACGTTAGCTGTCAACGCTTTTAAAACAATATTCTCTTTGGCAGTTTTCGATGCATGATCAGTTATGTCGAATGCCAGATGTTTTCAGCTTTGGTTCAGGTAATGAAAGACAAATTCATGTGAGAAAATGATGAAACATCTGGCCTTTAAAAAAAAAATTTCTTGAAAAAGCATGGGTTTACATAAGAAAACTTCCAGAAACCCACCTAATCCTAGCTGATATTGTCTGAGAAATTCTTTGGGTTATGGTTTTTACAGAGTTAGTCCCCGGCTGTCTGTTAGGGATTTGAGGGATTTTATGTCCATTCATCAGCCTATAATAAACTATATGATTAGTATATAGGTATTTGGAGTAAATGGATTCCAAGTTAATCCTTAAATTAGTGGTAAAACACAAACAGTCCTAGCCAGAGTTACCTCATTCTTTTGGAATTGTTCCTGGAGACTGAAGTTTATCAGAGACTCCTCAGTATGTAGCAAAGCCTTCTGATTAGTTGGTTCCTATAAAGAGAGAACCATTTGCAATTATTACACAAAACCATATGGCATCATTTAGACAGAGGCAAGAACAGGCCAATTAACGACAATCTCAATGTATTGACAATAAATAATAAATGTGTGTATAAAAGTGCAATACAGAATTAACCATTTGATAGAAAACAGCCTAGCTAAGGACACCAATGATGCCTTTGACAGGTTAAAAAAGCTATTATGGAAAATATTTTTCTGATTCACCTTTTTTGGCAAACACAATAAAAGCTACTTGAGAATGAATCCAGAGTTTTTTAAACAAATTGCATTTTCTCCTTAAACCGATCATAGATTCACACCACTCCTGAGACTAATTTGCACAGAAGGCCACATCCCAGCTCTGAGGACGGGCAGATCTTTAGTCACCTTAAGGTGAACACTGACCTTTAGCCCTGCTTCAGACTACCTGACCAACACTTAACAAATCCAAATGTGAGAATATATGGCAAGTTATTTGTAGATTTGTGTTCAACCTGAGCACTGAGTATTTTTCTAACACTTCCAGCAAAGTTAGCTCTCAAGTTAAACCCGTCCTTTTTTAGTAGTTTTAAAGGTCAGGGTTAAATAAAAATACTGGTTTGTATTTACATTAATCATATGTTTTTAAACATGTAAGAATAGAATATTAATCCTAAAGAGATGACTTGTTCTTCTGGTGCTTTGGGGCAGTTTACCTTCCTTGTTTTTTTCCTGTAGCTAACCGTATGGGGTGTTCCATGTTGCACCGCCTGTAAAGCTCGAGGCCTGAGGCGGACTTGTCATTAGGGTTGGCGAGCAAGATGAATTAAACCGACTTGTCTTTACTTGTTGTGAAAAACTAACAAAACCTGTGACGCCCTGAAAGGGAATACCTTTCAGTTGCATAGAAGTTATTTATAGCATGTTCTCAGTGATTACAGATCTGATGTGCCCGCAGGGATCGAATCAATTATAGAAATGACTCATGCTCTTTGTGAATGTGAAAGTTATAAGCACATTTAACCATGCATTGATCTGCTGAGGAATCATCAGAACTCCGGTGTAAATTGTCTTGTGCAGATTGTACTTATTTCGCTGCAGTACATGTAGGTGCATGCTACTACGATTATGTGGTGTCACGTGTGCAAAAATTAATCACTGGCCTTTTGAATATTTTTATCCAAACAACCGAAAAGATTTAGCACATTTATTTGCAGCAGTTAATCAGATAAATACAGGATGAACTCTGAGATGGTGCAAGCTGAACAGATTAAAATAAAAGCAGCAAGCCAACCTGAGAATTGTTTCCAAAACCTGCTGAATTTTTATTTTTATGAAGTGTTATTGAGCATTTATCATTTGTTCTCAGTCGGTGTTTTGAACGTACACCTTTTCCTAATAAAAACCAGAAAAATACAATCATTATTTGAATCACTCAGTTTTGTAAGAGTTTAATGTCGAACATTAAAATGAAGTGGTAATACTTATTCGTTCAAATCTGGCGTTTTTCTAGACAAATCAATGCAAAGATTAGGTTTCATAACTATTTCACTTTGAATATGGTGTAACAGAACATGTAGGAATATAAGAGTTGAACAGAGCAGAGAGTCGAGTTTGAAAACTGACCACTAGTTGTGAGAAATGCAGCTCTCCCTTCAGTGTATGTTTTTAAAAAGAGATCACCGACAAAAAATCCTTATAATATCAATAAAATACATTGAATAAAAGAAAAACATGATACTTTATATTCATGCTGAACTCTGCTCCCACATTAAATACACGTGCCTGACATTACATGAGCTACACTACTGGCAGAAAAACAGCTCAGAGCTGTGGGGACATGAACAGAGAACCTCTGGGTGTTTATGTGGTATCTGGCAGCAGATTGTTAAAGTCCTGAAATTTACAAGCCTCCAAAGCCTGAAGAGAAGACAGAGACCCTTTAGAAGTCAAAATAAATTAAATCGAAATCATATAAAAAGGTAATGTATGGATGAAGTTTGTGCAAAGGCATTTTTACAGGAGTGGCCTGATTCATGGGTCTGAACTTGAATGTCGGATGATCCCGCTGATGATGGCAACACGATCCCCACAAGAGGTGAGAGGCTGAATTTTTTTATTTGCCCCAAAATCTACGTACCATTTTCGCTTAAATTGTCGAGAATTGTTATTTGAATCTTGACAAACAGGTTTTGCACTCAGTGGTGATGAAAAAAGAACAGCCTCTACAGATTTCTGTTCTGAGTGACTGTAACTGAACGCATGTATTCGCAGCTTGTCAAATCCTGACTCTTGGCATGGGGCCCTTAACTTGAATTTTCCATGCGCGGTGTACTGCTTGGCAGTTTCATATTGCCAGTCTTCCTTCTGCGAAGGGAAGTGGAGAACTGGCTGTGGACACCACTGATCTGTGCAGCTGCTTTGAGAACAACTAACTACACTGTGCAATGAGGTCAGAGGAGAGGAGCCATCTAGAAACCAAATTTCGGAGTATGTACTTGTACACAAGTATACACTCCCTTCATTCATTCTGTAACTGTAGCTTTTTGCTCCGCCTCAAAAGTAGTTGGTTATGATTTAGCTTAACTGCATGATAAAATTCAGTTTATCAGAAGGAGCTATGCCCATATTTTCTGTGGTGTCAGCACAATTCGCATGTCCAAAAGAAAAAATCATCAATGCTCACCACACTTTAGTAAATGATCGTATTTGAGCAGATGGATAACTGAATATTCCTTAGAAATTGATTGGAAGCCTGCTCAAAATGACTTGAGACTTGATTTCGACAGAAAGATCAGCTGTGGTGGTGTTTGTTGCACACTTTGTCTTTACCAAGCTGCCTCTGTCTCTGTGTCATTTGTCCATTCAGTTTCTCTTTTTGATTCACAAAGAGCGGGCTTCAGCAGCTGAGTACCAGGCAGAGCTGACCTCTCACTTTCTACCTCTTTGTCACACGCATGCACATAGAAACACACTCAGGCCAGACAGTGCCAGTCTCTCATCCTGTGACAAAAGAGCCTTTACTGGGACTCTCGCAGCAGTATTAAACACAGACACACGTCAGTCACATCAGGGTATTACAATTGCCTGACTTTTAATTGAAACCACTGAATTATAGCATTTTTATATTAAAAGTTGTTGGCAGGTTTACACCTTCAGCACCACTAACTGACACGCACACACACACACACACACAGGCAACTTTGTACAGCCGATGACAGCCAGAGGACTTTATCTGACCAAAACAAATACACAGAATCACGCCCGCATTCATGCTCCGGCATACACGGGCGTGCAGCGGTGCAGCTCTGGATGAGTGCTCGGCAGATCAAAGCCATGATTGTATCAGTGACAGATGAACAGGTGTGCATGTACTTTCATGTTCCACCTGCTCTTAGTATGTGTGTGCGTTTCCTGAAAATCACAAGGAAAACCAAACATATACGATAACATGTTCTTTTTCCAAAAAACAGTGCTGTGTTATTAAAGATCCCTTTTATGAATAACCATGCCATACATACACAGTGCTACTATAGAGACAAACTGAGGATTTAGCCACTTATTAGACCTACAATACGCACTGTGTGCGTATTACCGAGGTAAAATCTTTCATTTGAATTTTACCAGAATGAAACATAAAGCCTGTCTTTGACCTACAGTTTACAGCACAAATTTTAATAAAACAAAAGTAGGCCTTTACAATGAAAAAAAGCCACATGACTAATTTCATTTCTAAGAACAGATTAGATGGATGGGCAAATTGTTTAGAAAAAAATTACACTTCCACTTTCCCAAAATGTAATACCTTAAATTAGACAACTGTATTAATGGGATTAGTGATATTATGTGAGATTACTTAAATTGGTTTTGGGATCACTGCAGGTTTGGTTTTGTGCTTCTTTCAAGTTACTATCTGACCTTGATAGCATTATAATATGCATTTTCCAGTTGGGAAAAGCTTTAGAGGCAATTTAAGGATTTAGTGGAATGTGTTTAATATATCTGAGATGTCTTTTAATGAGAGAGAGGAAATAAGTATAATCCTAGATTTCATAACTTGTTGGGCCTGAGATAAAGCAGTGCTAAACAAGCCAGCACAGGAGTTAGTGTTAACATGCACATGCAAGCACACGAGATGAGAGGAAATTGAATCAGAAGTTCTACTTAAAAAACAAAACAAAAACAAGAATGTCTTCCTAGTAATAAATATAATGTGTATATATTGCAGAATCCAAATTAGATTTCCCAGCAGATGTGCTGCCGTCAGACTGTGTGAAAGTCCATCAAAACACAAATACAATGCCTGAAATGAGATAAATTTCAGTGTCTTTGTCACACGGCTGTTCCTCTTTACTAATACCTTTATGTCAATGCAAGATTCGTTTGTCTTTCTCATTATTTTTGTCCTCATAACTTCTCTTGCAGAAAAACTTCAAAAGAGCTAAACGGGTCCTGGAGCACCTTGAGAAATCAGCACACCCCCTAAAATGGGTCATGGCCGTAACAATGGAGGCGCTTCTGCCCTGAATCCCGGCGGCATCCATTGTCCCCTTTCAGATGACGACCATGGCCGCTCCAATTTGCTGGCACAATCACACATGTAGCCACAATCCTGGACAAAGGCTTTGATGTTCCAATTGTATTTTTGATGAAAATGATGTGTCGCATCCTCAGAATGACTGCACTTTCAACTTTTAATAAAAACTGACCTATTTTTTCTAGCACACATACACACATTTTCATTAAACCTGAACACTGATTGTTTTGTGTTTTCGTTCTTTTCCTGTTAACCACCAGAAATTGGTTAATAAAAATTCAATGTAAACACAGCTTTACATTGAAGAGAAAGTGAAGTTTTTCATATACCACATTTTCTTTCTACAAGTCTTTCCTCATCCTAACAACCACACACAGAGAATGTAAAGAATTAAATATTTGTTGTACTATCAAGTGGTATGGGGTGGAATCTAACAAGCCAGACTTTAATAGAGGATGAGGACTGGACTCTTTAGTGTCACTGTCTGGTGGAAAGCTGTACTGCATGGGGACCTGATCTCCACATTACTGCAGAGCATGCCCCTGAATTTAGAAATGATTTCAAACAGCTACAGAATAAATTCCACAAAGTTCCTTTCACTTACAGTACACAGCTTTCCCTCACATGGGGACAGCATTCAGAAGTCAATGATCCTGGAGTGCTTTCGCAAACACCAAAGCGCTGAGAGAAAATGTGAGCTTTAGAGCCGCAGAGAGCAAGAAGGAAGGCAGCAAGTAGTATCAGTGTGACGGGAAGTGACAGGTTCACTGTTGCAACATGAGCTTTTTTGACTCAGGTACACACACACTCAGACCTACCAACACACTGAGTTAGCGTCATGCAAGACATAATTCAAGAGGTCGTAAAAAGAAGAAACTACAAAAGAGAAGCATTAATCACGATTTCAACTTCCTTAGTAAGTTCTGCACATTGCCCTTGATATATGCTCTGGACCAGCTGGGCCGGTGGCTGGAGTGTGTTGAGTAAATCCATGTGTGCGACGCTGAGGGAGAAGGGTCAGAAATTAGTTGTCAGTTTCCAAATAGGTATGGGGATGTGTTTATTCTGAGCCCACAGCGGGAGTCTGATTCTTGAGTAACTTCTTTTGTTTTTCGAGACTAGAAACAGGTTAAATTTTCTCATACCCATGACAGGCTTCTGATTGGACACGGGTGTCACAGTGTAGTTTGAGAAGGAAACTTACCCCAAACATTAAATCAAATGACTTTCAGGTGCCACTGGATATATTTCTATTCCATACAAGAGAAACTGAAAGCAGAGAGTAAATAAACCAACATGATCAGTCATAGGATCAGTTATAACCGTGACAGTAGAGGACTCCATGTTTATTCTTTACTAGAACAAAATTAAAGCAATACAGAAGGCTGAAGAGAATGAGATGACACTAAAGAAAAGAAAGAGAAGTGTTGCTCTGTACATTTCGCACATATTTACACACAAAGACACACTCACAAACACTCGGGAGCTAAATTTATAGAGCTGAGCTGAGCTTTGACAAGTTCCCTAACCTGTTGTAACTTGTGAGGAGGAGCTCTGTCCCTGACATCGGTAAATGAGGTTACAAAAGTACACACAAACAGAAAATGTACACATATTGACAGAGAGAGTCAAATGAACCGAATGATAAAGCCACACCGATTTCTGAAGGCTTTTCTTCCTGTAACATGCAAATTCAGCCATACCTGACCTGACTGATGGCGGTCCCGGGGGCTAAAGCTACATTTGCATGATTGCTTACTTGATATGAGATGCAGAGGAGCATGGGCCGACTTGCACACATAAACCTGAACACGCACACATATTTGCTGCAACATCAGCAGCCTTTCTTTGCATATTTCCCCTCGACATTTTCTTGGTTTGGCTCACATGCTTCCTCTTTTGCTCTTGTGTTGTATTTAAGTAAGTTGCAGAACCAGAACAAGATGTGCATTTCCTGAATTTGTCTCGTTGTAACAGAAAAAAACCCACCGCGGATCTCTCGATGTGGTGTAAGGTGACAACTAACAAAATGAGCGCTTTGTGAACAAAAACCAAGTGACTCTGACATGAAATGCCAAATAATGTCGCCTCAAAATGAAGGAAAGGTTCTGATAAATGGTACAAGCTACATACATTCAGCAGATGTTTATTTGTAGGGTTTCCTCCAAACTTTCAAAGAAAAATGCAATCTCTTTTGGTAAGGCAAAAAATAATCGAGATAGCTTACTGGAGAAAGAAACACATCCTGTTTCCAAATAATCAGTTAGTTAATAAGAAGAACTGCTCGGGGCTGGTAGGAGTCATTTCGGCTGTACTTCAATCAATGCTGAACAGCTCCTCACGATACACCGTTCAAGCTTGGGACGTTCTCCTTGTAGAAGAAAATCTCCTTTCCCAGCCAAGTCATTTAACATGAAAAGATATTCTTTCCTTCACAGAATTCCTCTGAAGATGGGAGAACAAGTTGTACGAGGCAAAACCGATTGAAGTTTAGATAGCAGAGAGGTAGTTTATGGCAGAGAGCTTTCCAAGTCGGTGAATGAAAGTTTATCTTGTGTGAATCTCTGAGGAATTACGGCAGTGAGAGCTGTCAGTCAAGTCAACACGACCTGCTTCAGCACAGGCATCTTGTGACTGCATGAGCGATGAGAGATGAGCAATCGCATTGTTTAACACATTGTTTGGATTTCAAGCGTTGCACTGCCAGCCCTACTGTGCAGTCGTTGTATAAATTTCAAGGTTGCGCAAATACAGCATTAGTCGTCAGCCACACCAGTGTGATTAATTAAGAAACTGATCATATCCGTACATCACTTGTAATAAAATAAGTTCTTTTTTTTTCAGAAGGAAAAACTAGGTTCACTAGAAAGGATTTCTGTCACTTTTCGGAATTAAAAAAAAACAACTTCCCTCTAAAGCATTATCGGGGTGTCACTCTACTTATTGGAGCACAAATGTCAACAACATTAATTTGAGACTTCTTTAGAAAACGATCCATTAAAGTCAGAGTGAATGAGAAAGATGTCTGAATGCAGCTTGCACATGCATGTTCATTCTTCCAGAGAATTTCCCTTTTCCTGCTGGCCGCCACGCCGTTGTCCTCTCAGTTGCCGATGTTGTTGATGTCAACACATTGTGGAGAGGGAAGAACCCTCACCCAATGTCTTCCACACATTCATGCCGGTTAAAGGAAACTGTTTGCTTTCTGCGTACCAAGATGGCACCGTGGAATATGTTCTGCTGGCTGCATCTTCATCAGACTGACTCTTAAGGCATGTGTAAACAGTAACCGTAGGAAAAGGTCTGGCTGTAAATGCTTTCTAATGCTTGCAGGTACTTCACCTCAAAGATTCACAGGAGGCAGCAATAAAAGGGCAAGGATAAGGAAATGAACAGAAGCAAATAGTACATTTTTATGCAAAGAGGAGTCAGGAACCAGACATAGGTAGGTCAATAAAATGCTGATGAAGATCACAGCCCAAAAATTTTTAAATAAATTTAGCAGTTGTACAAAGTGTCCCAGCAAGACTCAACGCAAAAACTGCTTAGGACAAGCTGATGGAGCGTGAAAAACAGCCCAAAACATCCCCCGTTCCCAGTTCAGTGAGAATCTGCAGGATGTGCCCGAACAAGCCTGATCCTCAGAGGCCCCAACCTTCAGCCACAGGACCCAAAGGATCTGCCGCCAACTTTCAGATGCCAGACACTTGCAAAGATGTGTCTGAGTGAGCTTAAGCTTAAGAACATTTTAAACTTCATTATGGAAAAACATGTATCAAATCTAAATGAATTTTGCTGGCAGATGGAGCCTGAATGCGTCCCCTGACAGACATCACCAACATTACAAGAACTTTGTGTCTTGTGGTTTTAAGTCTGAATACGTGTTGTCAGTCGCAATAAAAAGACACAGGTTCCATTTTTTGGGCAATCACATTTCTCCAATAAAACTGCATTCTAAGTTACAGTATAAGTCTGTATTATGATGGAGGTAATAGCCACGTGTAATTGGAGGGATGAGAGGAGTCGCTGCAGCATGCAGGCAACTTCAGGTTCAGGTCAGAGCAAGATGGAGACAGTGAGATAGAGTAGAATAAATCATTCATCCCAAAAGAGCCATTTTCAGACATGCACACCACAACAGAGTACAGAAAATGGACTGAGAACATATCTATTCTGAAGGAACGTGGAGGAGCGTGCCCAAATGTTGAACCGTCTCACACATATTCTCTATTTCCTTTTTAGATTTACCTACTCAGTTTGGTCGAAGACCAACAAGATTGCAGAAAAACTCTTTCACAATTGCAAACAATAATCATTATTATTGTTTTTTTCTATTCTCTGGATTTGAATGTCTTTATTTACTTTCTAAAACGCTTAGTTACGGTCCAAACTTGAGTCCTTGTGAGCAGTCTCATACAGTTTAGTTCTGAAAGTACAGCATGTGTGTGCCCCGGCGGGGAACACCGAGCTGTAAACAGCACACTCATTTTTTAGGTCAGGAACTAAGAGCCAATTCAATAATTGGGTCCACCGAGTCACAGTGAGTCATTCATGCTAAACTGGAATATTGATGTGTGCGGTCATGTGTGGTCATGTGAAGACCAAAAACAAGACGTTTTCCAACTGGTCTCTGCTCAATCATCTTCCTCTGCGAAGGAGTCACAGATGTAAAAACATCCTTTGTGACTCTTTATCAGTCCGAGAGAAGTTCTGTTTGTCTTACAGTAATACTGTGCGAATCATGCGTCCATTTATACCAACAGAGTAGATAGCAGCTATTTTGATAAGATATAGTGATGACTGTATAACTGGGCCATATTTCAAACCCCACAGAGCCTGTATAGTTCTTAACAAGATCTCTTACCTTTCTTGTATGTTTTTGTTTTTTAATGAAAATTTGGTTGACTACAGGAAGGAAATGGCCATACATGATGGACACTGCCATAGAGACTTTCTGAAAAATAAAACCCATCATCTCCACAGTGATGCAGCAGGCATCGGACAACCTTTCCCCTTCTCTCTAAGCAGTCTGGTTACACTTTTGAACCTACATGCCAGAGACATAAGTTCAGTATCTTGTTAGAATCTGACAGAGGGAAACACGTCAGATTCTTAACTGTGGTTGCAGTCTGATGCTTTGACAGGCAAAAGGAACAAGGTGTATTAGCTTTTCAGACAAAAAGCTAATCGATCACAAAATAAAGGGAAAAAAGAAATAGATCTGACACACAAGCATGAAAAACGGCATGTGGTGGTCGAAATTGCTGCTGTTACGTAGCCAAACATAATTTAAGGCATGGTAAATTTGATAACTTCCGGTTTGACCTGTCAAAATAAACGCCCTCATCTCTGATTTCAATGTTGAAGGGTCTTATTAGGCTTTTGTCTTTGTTCAGTGCTCAATGGGTTAATATGCAATTAAAAAACCCTTCTATGAGGCATTCCTCAGCTCAGTTCCATCAAATTATTTTCTTCATGAGCAGACAACAAGATCAGGAACAAGGTCTGCTTGCACAGACAACAGGCTCTCATTCATGGAAACCGTATAAATTCTCACCATGAAAGTACTTTTATTTACTTTTTGTCCCATGACTAAATCTAAACCTAATATCTGAAATATGAGCCAAAAATAACTTGCCTTCTTTTAAAGCTTGAAAGCTCCCAGCTGTTACCAAGCACAGCTGGATATCCGTCTTCAAACATTTGCAGACTACGGTCCTTTCTTTCGCAAACCTCTTTGGAACAAGGGTCCCCTTTAAGCAGATAAGGTGGTGAGTGGAGATCATCTGTTGTGCCAAACTCCAGACCCAAATACATATTGGCTTTTGAAGAAAAAGGCACACGATGTGCACAATATATGGATTTGGAGAGGAAACTGAACACAGTCCAAGACCATGAGGACAATGATTGCAAAGGAAAATTAAGATCAAATTAGAAAAGGGTTAAAGTGGATAAAAAATCTTAAAATCACTATAAAAAATACACAAGTTTCTAAACTTTACGTGTTAAAATTATTAATGATTTATTTTCTCAACATCATTTTGAGTTATAATCCCCAATAACTAGCACCAAGAGCAGATAAGATGCTCCAATAACACGATACAAAAAAAATGGTCAAAAATGGGCTCTGTGATGGAAAAGCTGTGATGAGAGGGTCGGTCTTTTACTTTGGAAGAGCTCCCCGCTTCCGCCGTCATCCGGGTTAACTGTGAGCCGTTGATGCGGCAGCGCCGTGCTCGCGCAGCCGTTCGCCCTGACGAGTCATCGCAGCAGCAGAGCCCCGACCAGACGGAGCCGCCGGCGGACGCGGAGCTGCCGTTGACCACAGTGGACTTATCGCGTTGTGCCGGCCGTGAGGAGCCAGGCGGCGGGTTGGAGAAAGGCTGACCGGGAGCCGGTGCGGAGTATAACTGGGCATCTCTGAGCGGGGCTTTTTCGCCTTTTGGACGCAGACAGAAAGTAGGACCGGAGCCGCCGCCGCAGCACCAGCGGACGAACTTGGCATCTCGGTGCGGTGGGAGGTGTCTGTCTGTCGGCTTGTTGCGCCTCAGGTCCGCGGCGTCGCTTCCAGGACCTCGTTTCAAACGGCTGCCGCTCAGTTCTGTTTTTGGACCATTTGCTGAATTTTGTTTCTTTTAGGGTTTTTTTTCGGAAACCAGCTGTGGCTTTAACGTGACGCACCATACTGACATTTCGGAGAGGACCCCCCACTGCAGAGGAGTTAGGGGCTCATTTTTTAAGTTTTTTTTTTGGTTCCTCCATATTTTTCCTGTCATAACAGAGCCCACGCCGATGTGAGAGGTATTTCTGAACCCCCGTTTTGTCTGAGCTTTGTCTGAATTGCGGCTGGCGGGCTTTGGGTAAAGTTAGCAGCGTAGCCGGGGCGTCGTGAGTTCCTCAACAGGCGGCGGCGGAGCCCGCTCCGGGCTGGGGGCTCCCCCGGCCGCTCGGGGCTCCGCCAGCCCCGGAGCATCCTCCCCAGCCCGGCCGGACCACAAACACACTCAGGCTTAACACACGTTTGGCCCTTCGGCCGAAAAGTCACGTCAGGAATTGAGGTGCAGAACCCCTAAGTTAGTGCCATCCCCTCTGGTGTCGTTTGTTTACCTCTTTAAGAGAGGAGAGGAGATTTTCTTCCATGAGATTTCAGCAAAGCTATGAACTGCTGCTTATATCTGAATGCTGAAAAATGAAAAAAATCCATATTTGAACCAAATTTCCCTTAATGGACAATCTAGTCTTCCTTTTATTATCTGCAGAGAGAAACCCACAACAGAGTAGATAGATACTATATATCAAATGTTTTTTTTACAGTCTTAAAAAGCAATATTCACGCACTTCTGTTGAAATGCTATTCGAGTGTAGACTTTTACACTTGACCTTGGATTATTATTGATTTGATATAAGATACCTCATCCTTTCACCTTGTTTTTCTGATTGTAAACAGAAGCCTGTGGCTCTCAGTACATCCCCTCCCAGCTGTTGTGATCACGGTAAAATCTGACCCTCGCGTCTTTGTTGCTGCATGCCATAGACGTGGACCGGAGTCATGTTTGTCCAGTGCTTTTTGTGAATGATTCCGGTCTAACAGGGGTCCAGACGACTCGGTGAGCAGCATCCGTGCCCTCCTGTCTGGCCCTGATGCGCGGATGAGTCAGGCTTTGGGAAAGCAGCTGCTCAGGGAGTGCTACACTGAAGTGGCTCTTTTATGACCTGGATGATCCTCACAAATGTACACAGTGAAAATAGCTCTCCAAATGTTTAGTCACCAGCCTCTTGAGTTGGCATCGTCGTATTCAGAGTTTTAGTGGAAAGCCTGGCAGCTCCTGGCTGAGCCTTTGGCGGCGCTACAGCGTCCACACGACACCCGAGACGTCTGTGACCTCTCACCCTCAAGGGCAGCCTGAGTATGTGCAGCCATTGATCTTATTTATTGCTAATTTTGAAGGCTGTTTAATGCGGGAGCAATGGAACGGGACACATGGCTGCACAGCCCAGGTTTTGGCTTACAAAGCCAGGCACAAGCACCGAGAGGCTTCCTGTGCTCTGTTCGGCTCGAACCCAATTATAAAGAAATCAATAGAAAAAAAACGACTTATACTTATACCTGTGTCTGTCTGACACTCTGCGCGTTGACAGAAACTGGCCTTTCTCCGTGTGGCCTAACGAGTGCGTAGATGGGCCGTAAACTCCCAGACTCACACCCTTGGCATCTTTGCGGAGACATAAACCGATAAAACACTGAACTGGATCAGGAAACGTGACAGATGACTAAAGGGAGAGGTGTTGCTTGTGCCTCGGTGTCGGTGAGAGCTGTGTGAGAGCACACTTACAGACTTTCTGACAGCGCTCCGAAGCAGCGGCGGCTCATCTGCGCCAGAGATGATAGCGGAGTGCAACCTATCTGCGGGTGGTTATGTAAGGCTCCCACAAATTCACTAAGCATATTTCATCTGGCCAGGTCGCCTGTAATTCAATATGCTGAGTAATATAGTGAGCAGTGTCCTCAGTTATACGTGCGGTATCTGTGCAGTGGTTCTATTTGTGTCGGGGTCAGGCAGACTGCGGTGACTTTTGGCTAAATTTGGAACATGCAGCAATTAGGCACACGCTCCCCGACATTAGCATGCTGCACCGGCTGCACAAACGCAGCTGGGGGGGGCAGTTTTCAACCCCCCCCCCTTTTTTTGAGTCGGTCATAGTGGTGGGCAAGTTCCAGTTAGCTGTTTTAGTTTCTCACAGTCTGTCCATACTCAGCCTGTTCAGCAGTCAGGAAACTTGACGTTTTCTTGTCTTTAGAAACTCTTGCATCTCTGTTTTTCTGTTTTCTTTTCAGTGACCAGGACTTGAGCAGACCGAGCGGGCCTGGCCAGGCCCCCCTCGCCCACCTTTGTCTGGCCAGACCAGACAAAGGCGGCCTCCCTCACAGAGTCCTGCAGGCAGCAGCCCGAGAAGGACTCCTCTTCATCCTGAGGAAGCCACACCTGCAACGCAACCGCAAATCTCTTTCCACCCTCCGGCCCGATCAGCCTCCCGTCCTTCCATGTCGTGGTCATCCCTGTCTGGATGTTGGCATCAGGATGGATTCGGGTCCTGATTTGACCGTCGACTCCTCATTGCAGTGCTTGCAACCCGCCTCCTTTACCAGCCCTTCGTTTCTCCCCTACCCGATCTTTAAGGCCCTCCCTCTCACCTGGGGCCTCCTCGAGCCCTGTATGGAAGGGCCTTACAGGAACTGTAGGCGGTTCTGTTAAAACGTTCGATATTTAAGAGAGGAAGCAGAGCTGCCAAACCTACAAAAACTATATAACACAAGACGGGTTTGCGGCGTAAACCTTTTATTTCCCGTGTCCAATCACTTTAGCTCCACTGAGGCTCGATCACATGTTGGAGTACGTTTCGGTTAGGAAAGTTGGGTTTTGCATCCAGATCGACAGTATTGTCCTTATTTATACCGAACCCCGTTCTTCTTCTGTGGTCTGAGCCGCGTGAAAGAATGTCTGAAAACGGCAGCAACAAAGCAGTGAAATTCATTGCCCCGCTCCCCCCCGCGTCCTCGGCCTCCCCCTGCCCCTCACCGCAAACCCCCCACAAGAATGTGAATGGCTCTGCCAGTTCAGACACGCACGTCGTGGAAAAGATCGCCGAGCAGCCCGAGGTGCAGCGCCGGCGCCACACTATGGATAGAGACTCCAAAACGGCCGAGCACCGCTTCTTCCGCCGGAGCGTCATCTGCGACTCCAACGCCACGGCGCTGGACCTGCCCAGCAAGGCCGCGGTGATCATCACCTCCCCCCCGGACTGCGAGGGCACTCCCACCTTCCTGTCCCCTCCGCTCTCGGGGCCGGAGCCCGGGGATCAAACCGAGGGCAAAAGAGGGTCCTATCTGCAAAGCAGCGGCCATAAGCCCTACCTGGAGATCGGCGGGGCTCTGGCCCCAGGGCACACACAGAATATCCAGGGAGACATCGGCGAGAGCGTCACATCAGCTGCTGTTACCATAACTGTCGACCAAAGTGCAGATGAGACGGTGACGGAGCCCAGCCCGACAGTATTGGATGTCAGAGACAAAAAGGCAGGCAAACAGCCTGAGGTGAAGCTGCAGCCCAGAGGGCTCCAGGACTCACGACAAGCGGCCGTCGACAGAAAAGCGATTGAACACGTGGGGAGTGGTCCAACAGAGGACAAGGACAAGGAGACGGAGGAGGACAGGGGGCTGGCGAAAGCACGGGCCGAGCAGAGGGAACTGGAGAAGCGAGAGCAAGAAGATATAGAGGAAGCCGAGACCAAAGCTGTGGGTACTTCACCCGATGGACGCTTCCTGAAATTCGACATTGAGATTGGCCGAGGGTCTTTTAAGACGGTTTACAAGGGACTGGACACAGAGACCACAGTGGAGGTGGCGTGGTGTGAACTACAGGTAGGTCCAGACTGAAAAGGTGTGCGTATACCATTTCTCTCGGTGCGGCTGACAGTCTGTAACTGTCCCCAACCAGGCGTGAAAAGCTGCTTCTTCACTCTGTGCCTTGTTTCCATTTTCATCTCCTCTATTGAGGTCACAGATGAGAACTTCCTGCCCACTCGAATCATTCTCTGTATAAATACAAACCGTGATCGGGTCTTATCAAGATTTAGCTGGAGCTGCATGCATCTGTGCTGTGACGGCGGCCAGCAGGCAGCAAGGGAAACGTTTCGGTTTTAGAGATGTCAGCATAAATGCAGACCTCAGCCTTTTTCTTTGACTCGTGGTTTTCTGTCATTGATAGGAAGTTTTCTAACGGCTGTTAGTTCATCTGTGTGAACGGATGTTGAGGTGCATGGGGTTCCAACCACTACACGTTGCATAAGTGCCTACTGAAACAGGAAGAGGATGCCAGCGACTCAGGCTTTAATGTACCAACATTTGATTTTGGGATGACTGTGCTCACTGTGCAGGTAATCAGGAGCTTTACATCTGACATCTGTAGGAGTCGAGCCTCTGTGCAGCTCCCGGCCCGCTTTCAACCCCCCCCCCCGTCAACAGAAACACACACTTTAGCACACGAGGCTGTTGCTTCATCACTGTGCACTGATGCAACTGCCGCCGTCAGCTGTGTTTTTGTTTGAACAGAAAGTGAGACGCCAAATTTAAAGGGCAGACAACAGAGCGGATCGCTGGGTTTGTACAAAATTGGTGGCAAAGGTGAGGAAGTGAAAAAAGGAAAGAAAAAAGGAAAAAAAAGGCCTGGCTTTCAGCTCATGTTGAAAAGTAGGCAGGGAGCCAGCGCTGCGTTCAGCAGTCGGGGATGTAGAATAACAGTCTCAGCCGGTCATATGACATTCAGGGCACGGACTGAGCTGAGGTTTTAGCAGAGGGAGAGAACACGGACATGGACTCACATGGGACTGCTTGCAGTGATGAAACACTTGTTGCTGTGCCAGAGACACAATCATGGCCCATTCAGAGGGTATGGTAGGAAGCATCAGCTTGACATGCTGGTACAATTTTGCAAGGGGAGGTCACTTTCCTAACGCACGTTCGGGTTTCCTCTGTGTGGTTTTCACTTATTGTTTCAGGCCAGAAAGGTCGAGGCCGGCCTGTTTCTCAAGCTGCAGATGTTTGGTGTTGTAGTTTGTGATTGCTTCTTGCGGTTTCTTCCTGTCATTTCCATCACAAGACGCTCCTCGAGTCCTCCTGAATCCCAGGGGCTAAAATCCGCTTCGCCTGATGCTGTGCGCCTAGGAGACGGCCGCTTGTTTATCAGCAAACAAACGTCCAGCCTGGGCTCAGCTCTCCCGTCACACGCATCTCATTTACAGCCCATATCTGTCTGCCTCTCCCGCTGCGAGACGCTCCGCGGGGTTAGTTTCCCGGAGGCAGGAGCCTCGGCCGTAGAGGCCGCAGCTCGACTAAGCGACACTTTGCCTGTGTCATCTTAGAAGCGAACACTTGTGATGCAGGGACCGACACTTTGCTGCGCAGGCCGGCTGTTTTGCCGGTGCGCTCATCAGAGATGACGGAGCAACTGCTGACACGCGGCAGAACGCCGAGGGTAACGTTACACTCGCGCAGGCAGACACACACACACACACACACACACCCCACGCTGTGACCCATTCCATTCCCTAACCAGGCGGGCACGGCAGCTGGAGATCTGTGGGAGCTGGGATCGTTAGAAACCCGTCCGCATGTACAAATGTTTGCGTTTGTTGTGGGTTCACACAAACGCATCAGCGAGGGAGCCGCAGGGGCTCCGGTTCCAGCACCCGTCCCTGTGGGACTGTCTGAGGCGCAGATTTGGGTGGTTGAATCTTTACATTGCATGGCATCTGAGTCAAAACAGGTTAACGTCTGTCTCCAGGGAAATTCTCAGTTGAGGGGAAACAAAGCAGGGGAGCAGAGTGGAGATGGAGCTGATAAGTTCTCCTGAGCTCTGAGCAAACTATTATGTTGAATAGCTGGTGGGAGTGGTGAGTGGGAGGAGGAAGGTCACCCAGTGGCTTATCTTAAGATGCCTCGTCAGTATGGATGGGGGATGATGGATAGTAGAGACTGTCTCAGGTGCCCAGAAGATAAAAGAATTCTGGAAATTCTTAAAGATCCCAGACACAGATTAGTGTTTCTGACCTCCACAGCCATGCTGCGCATAGGTGCCTTCATGAATTAGAGTCTAACAGGCAAATGAGCAGAGGGAGTAAGAGACTTCACTCCGACAAGAGGGCTGATACTTCAGTTGGATGGAGGAGGGGTGGAGGGTCAGAGTTCAGCTCGACTCTTCAGTGGAGATCAGTTGGGAGTCTGCCCAGAACTCGGCCACCTATGGCTTCAGCCTAGGGGGGCCAACACGCAAGCGGGGTTACACTGAATGGAATGGAATTACGTGTTGTAAGAGAGGTGCTCTAAAGAGAAAAAAGAGGGACTTCTCAAGCAATGGACAGAGGGAGAGTGAAGGGAATGTTACGGGAGAAAATGAGAAAAACATTGAGGAGTGAAAAGTGTGGGAAAAAACAAAGGAGTTGAGCTGAGAGGATACTCAGACAGATGGAGTCCGTCATGATACCTAAAGGTGAATTGTTGCCTGTCTGTGTGACCTTAACCTTCCAGGTCTGATAGCACTGGAACACAGGATGGATTGCCCCCCCCACCCCCCCCTACCTCACACACAAACTGCCCTGGAAAAGCACTCCGCTGACGTGCTGTTCGCAGGTATTCAGCTTTGCAGATAGCCTTTGAAAATGTCTTTGACGTGTGTCATGTGGATTCTAGGGAATTCGGGCCAAAGAGTTTAAGTCACAGCAGTGTTAGAAAAGTTAGCATCTAAAAAATTGACCAGCATGGCTCACCGGGCCCAACGTGAGCATTGCTGAGGCTTGCTGTTGACCCATTTTCAGGTCTGAATCTGGAGACAGAAGCAGAATATTGAGAAGTTTTTCAGGGTTGTTTATCAGACCTTTAAAAGGCTTTCAGACCCAGAGGCACTTTAGCCAAACAAATGATTCTCTTGTCTAAAAGTGACATTTCTTAAGCTTAAATCAGCCACGCTCTAAGGTCAAACGCTGCTAGTAGGTCAAACTGGGTATGATTCTTCTGAGTACACGGTTATAAAACGCTAAAAGAATTTTACTGAAAGATAAATAACCTCGAATTACTAAAGAGCTGCAGAGCTGAGGTGGAACAGATTCTTCCCGAGGATCAGATTTCCCTGACAAAACAGCAAACTGTCCTGAGCAAAGGCTCCCTGAAGTTGCTGCAAAGCGCTATTGGCCACCCCCGAAACACACACACACACATGCGTCATAAAGGAGTGGAAAATGCGTTTGCACTTTAAATGTTTTCTTGTAAATGTTTTAAACGCCTGCTACAAATAATTTACTTAGTTCCCTTTCCTTCATTACCAATTAGTGAAGCGCCATATATGTACATGTGAAAAGCGGGTTTGCGAAGCACTTAAGTTCATCTGTGTGTGTGTGTGTGTGTGTGTGTGTGTGTGTGTGTGTGCAGTTGGGCTGAGGCTGCAGTTGTGTGTACGCATTGTGCAGCTTCGACTTTCGGGGATTGTTAACTTATTTGTTTGGCTGGGCTTCATTGCAGATGAGCCCAAGTGTTTAATTGGGAAAAGATTAGAGTGGAAACTTGCTGGGTATTTCCTGTGTTTTCAGCGTGGTGGATTCTGTGCACTAAGGCACTTATGAAGCACCTGAAAATAGAATTTTATAGCTGGAATGAGCTTTTCTCTGCAGCCGTCAGAGTGGAAAATCACCAGCAGCCACAGCACAGTTGTTGGTAAATTGCTTGTTGGTCTGAACAGACTAATGATCATGGCCATTCAATTACATCTGATTTACTTGGCAAAGCAAAAGAAAAAAAAACAATCACAATATATATCTAATAAGGACAATTTGCTCAACAAAGGCCATGACCTCACACGAGCAACCCCTCATATACTGCCGTCGTTCTTTGGTCATAAATCTAGCTGTAAAAAAAGCGAGTGTTGGGCTTCAACTAGCCAAACAAGTCTGCTGGCTCATAAATTACACAAATGACAAAGCCTAAGAGGCTTTAAACACGAGATGTCACAGCGAGCGGGAGGTAGCTTGTAACAGCTCATCAGTATACAAACATAGCAGCAAACTTTGACACATGCTTGAGACTTAAAACCCACATAGCAAGATGTTTTGTTCTGATAAGGTCACAAGCATCAGCCGGTCGGAAGTGACGAAAGCCTCAGTCCCTCACTGTGACGCTGGATCACCTGGAGATGACAGAGGATAAAGGGGGGGGGTCATTTACCGAGAGTGCATGTGATGTCATCAGGGTGTGCATGCCGGTGGCAAATAGATGGCTCATAAAAATCTAGAAAGAATCCAGAGAGAAGAGCCAAATGGATCTGTGCCATCCGAAGAGAAAACTGGAATCCAGGCCTGGAAAAGTGGGTTCACTGTGAGTGCTTTGTTTTCAGTTTGTTGGAATAATGAGCACCAAATTCTTTTTAGTGTGCAAATTTCTGACAGGTCATTGGAGTGCCATTTAACTCCTGCCTTTTATTACCTGTGTAAGCGCGTCAAAGTTATTGCATGTGATGGAGAAAAACCTGTAACCGTGCTTTTGTTGGCCTGCGTTTGCGATGAAGGTTAGAGATAGTCATAACAACCTCTGAGGAGCAACAACATGCCTATTATTAAAGTGGGACTCGTACAGAAAGAACCTTGTTCAAAGCTTGCTGCAAATATGTTTGAAGAACCTGATAGATCATTATATTCCATATGTGACTTTTCTTTTTCGTCCTTTAGTCTTTCAGGTCCAATGTTCTGCTAATGCAATACCTTGAAATCTAATTGGAAAGATTTAAAATGGCCTAAAAAGACTGCCCCAAATACTGGATTGTGCTCTATAATTTCATCCATGCTCACAGTTTTGATTACAGCAATTATAAGAAGAGGATGAGAGCTATTTGGAGGACCTTGTTTGTGACTCCGCTCTGTCTGACAAATGCCTCTTAGAATGGGCATGCAGGCTGATTCATTTTCAGGCTTTTCTTCTCTTGCTGTAGCAATGAGGTGTCGTACTTTCGATGGTCAGGAACCAGATGTATTAATGTGTTCAGCACTGGAAAAACACAGAGATCCCAGCTGAGACACAAAGCCTTAAGTTTAGGATGACAGTCATCCGGGATGCCTCCAACCCTGTGAATTGTGTTGGCAGCCATGTTGGATGTTTTGCCAGCAGTTCAAGCGCTCCAGGCATATCTAAACAGAGCAGTGTTTCACTGGCCCTTCTCTCAGCGCTGCTTTGTCTTTCTCCCACCTTTGCTCTTGCAGTCACACAGCCTCTCTCCCCGCACCTCTGTTCTGTGTCAGTAAGCGGCTGCCAGCTGCAGAGGGAAGGGACACGGAAAAACCGGCACTTCCTCCTATGTAAACCATCTCTGTTTCCGTCCACTCGCATTACTTGCTGGTTTCCCCCGATGTTGAGCTGTAAGGTCAGGCCATCCTGCTTTTCTGATTTCATTAGGATCACTTTCAGCTCAGGCCTGAAGTGTCACATGGCCAAAGCTCCAGGTCGGGTCGGCAGAGTTACAGTGGAATAGTGTCAAACAGTTCAAATCCTACATTCAACCGTGGGAGTGAAGCCTTTCATCATACACTCATAAAGCTTCATATCTGGAAAGCTCTGTTTAGCTATGTGACTGTGTGTGTGTGTGTGTGTGCATGCTTTAAAGCTCTGTGCTTCTCAAGACCAACCTTTTCCCCTCCCTCTGTTGTATTTAGAAAGAAGAGAATGTAGCTTATTCCCCGGCCGGTCTGAGTGTGTAAGTGTGAATTAGTGTGCGTTTGTGCAGAAGTGTTTTGGCACCTTCGTCAAATGAAGAGAATCGAGACATAAGAGATGCTGTGGACTGTGAGTGTGTTGATGTCAGTGTCAGGGTAGCGAAATGTGTGTTCACACACACACACGCACGGTGTGTGAGTTACAATATGTCATACAAACGCAGTGTGCTTACACTTGTGTATGTATGCTGGGGTTAGTTAGGGACAGTGAACGCATCAGACAGATGGTCGATGACTTGGTCAGTGAGACATTTGCGGTGTTTTTTTTTTTTTTTGCGTTTTTCATTCTCTTCTCACGTTCTCATTTTTTCTGCCCACCAAAGCCAAACTTTTAAGGATTAAATTCACTTTATTCTCTCAACATTCATCAGTCTGTTCTTCTCATTATTTTCCTTTTGTCATCTGTTTCTCTTCCCATCTCACTCCCACATTTTCCCTTCTTTGATTTCAAATACTGAGCCGAACCTTTGGCCTGATTCCAAGCACCCACATTCAAGCGTATTTCTCAAAATTTCCTATCTGTCTGGAAAAAGTACAATAAATGCATTTTATGCTGGACCCCCCCCCCCCACCCACCCAGCCGGTTTTCACATATTGTAATGTAAGTTATCCTTAAAAAAGACTTGGATCTGGACATTCTAACTACAAAACAGATTGAGCCTGCAAGTGTGTGCCTCATTAGTGAAAACAGGGTTTTGTCTCTTAGGGTTTTGGTTTTCTCTCTGGTTCTATTTATTGCTGGGAAGCTGGTAAACAATACTGACATTGTGAGAATAATCGCTTCCTGGAAATCCAGAGCCATGATTGGGTCATGTTTTTTGGAGTCCAAAGTGACGAATCTTGCATCAGATAATGAGTCTTCTGGATCTCTGTTGGGTGCTGACGGAGGAGCTTAAAGCACTTAATCGAGCACCTGAAGTTTAAAGTAAAGTTTTGCTTGATTGGGTTTTATTAAAAAAAGTTTGTGCCAGGCTAAAGCAGCGCTGTCCAGAAGCACTGATCTGTCTAGATGCATGGAAAAAGTCCACCTTGTCTGGTTCAGACACACCTGTTGGTGTTCTAAAGAGGATGCGACCTGCAACTGCTTTCAGAAAGTAAAATTGTACCGTTTCTTAAAGAGAGACTCACAGCAGAGAGACCAAACAGAAAAAGAAGGTGATAATGAGTGTCTGTCAGACTGAGAAGCAAAGAAGTGAGGGGCTTTTAATAATTGAGTGGAATTGCCACACTGGGAGCTTCAGCAGGCATGATTTTGCAGCATCTAAGAAAAGTAATGCACTAATCCAGCGTCAGTGAAGGCACCACAGCCCTGTGCCAGCAGCAGCCCTGACGCCTGCTTCAGCCTCACAGACCCCCCCTCAGCCCGGATAAACCTGGGTCCCATTGTGCTGCTAATGGCTGCTAGCTGTTAGGCAATTCGATTAAATGTTAATTGAATTCCCACAACAGTTAAAGCGACTCCTCTCCTTCAGAAGGAGCGAGTCAGGAAATGTGTGGCTGCAGACAGCTGTCTGATTGTGGAGCGGCGAGTGGCGGCGGGGGCCGAGTGCCTGTTTAATGAACCAGTGTGTCTCAGGGGAGGGTTATAGGTAGTGTGTGACCTCCGTCTAAAATAGATCAGGCCTCTCCGCTGCCCGGCGTCCGAATCAGCGTAAAGTGACCCGGCTGCTTCCAGGCTGCTTGCTCCACAACAATAAGTGGTGTGTGTAGGTGTGAGAGCCCGTTTATGTGTGACATGTCCTTTTATTTGTGTTTAGTCTGCTTTTGCTTTTGTCTGTGTCCTGACTCTGCACAGCCCATTCTGCTGTGTGTGCTCAGTCTGTCTATAGAATGTGTGTGTGTGTCCGTGTGTCTGTATGTGTGTGTGTACACATACAAATGAACTCCTGTTTCTGTCTTTGTCCTCACCTCTTATTCTCTGTGTGTGTCGAGGAGGGGTAGCTCCCTGCTTTCATTGTATCCCTCCCAGATTTCCCACATTCCACTGATAAGATGTCATTCCTCAGTAAAATGCTTTAGGATGTGTGGATCCAAAGTGCCACTCGCCCCCCCACACCACCATTTCAAATGTATTTCCACCTATTAGGTCTATCTAGTAATTTGTTATCTTCATTTTTTCTCTAAAAGCTGTTCTATTTGGAGTGTTGCATTGCAAAGGTCCCTAAGAGGGGACAGACGTGGCCCTATATTTATCCTCACTTGGCTTTGTTATAAAAAGTAAATCAAGTGAGAAGTTGAAGGGAAACCGATTGATGCTAAAGTTAAAAGTCTGCTTAACAGAAATGGTTTTGGGTTCACAAGTTTATTTATTTGTGGAAGTAGAGCTGCAGAAGCAGACGACAGATGCGGTGTCAGAAAAGAAATCGCACTGGTGCGAGTGCAACTGCGTGCATGCGTGTGTGCGCCAGTGCTTTTTTTTCTGTCATTGTCACTCTCCCTCCCTTCTTGTTTGTCTCTCGGTTTCCTCTCTGACCTCAGCTACAGCCTGTTGGGAGGAGACGGAGACACAAAGAGAGGGACGAGGTGGGATTTTTCCCAGTCATTTTCCCCCCCTTTCTGTTCTAAAAATAGCAGCAGAGTGTCATCTGCCGGGCCATAACTGGAGCAGAATGAGAGGGGACTGTGTGTCCCTACATGTGTGAGCCAATTCATTGTATGCAAGGATGTCGAATATACTAAGTTTTTTTTCGAAAAACTTTTTCCAGTACTTAGAAAAAAACCTAAAGTGGTTCAAGTAATACAATATAAATAATAAACTCCACAAGACATTACTTTCAGAAGGTGTTTGAATCACTTTTATTTGGCAGGTTTCCTAAAGCTGGTCTGGTTAGTTTTGACTCCAAACACTGGTGTGATGGATAACAGGGTTAAATATATTTGTTATCAGTCATCCTCATGATCAGTTTGTTTATTAAAAGTCAGAAAATAGTGACTAATCGTGGATTTGTTGTGTTTATCGGAGCTAAAATACTAAACCTGGTGATTGTGAAGGGCATGAAACCCTGAAGCCAGAAAAGATGGAACCAGTCTGTTTAATCAACTAACTGATGCAACACTTGTAGATTATGCAGCTTAACTGGAGTCGTTTTGAGCACACCATCAGTGGAACAATTTCATGATTGAGAGACAGAAAATTCTCATTAATTGAAATGTGTGTTTGGTTTAATCAGAATTCGTATGCTCCTTGACAACTAAAGGTGCATCTTCCTGGTTGTTTTACCTCCCATTTATGCCACAAGTTCGAGTTATTCCAGCTGGTCTCTGTCTCTTCCCTTATCACCCTCTGAAAACACAGCGCTGAGTCAGAGGGTGTGTAAGAGCTCAAAGAAAATCAGAGATGCTGTGGTCGGTAAGGCAGGAAGTTCTCCCCGCCAGATTAGGAGTCAATCCCTCGTAAGCCACAGTTCATGATGTAATCACCAAAGAGCCATATCACACTGATGGCATGCAGAGCTGGCTGCCATTTGAGGGGAGCGGGAAAGCCCCTTCTGTCTTTTTTTAATGCCGAGGTCGGGTGCAAGGCTAAGCAGCTGCATGGGTTGGGATTGTGCTCGGCTTCACAAATCAGCGAAACGCGACCCACTGTTAAATTTTGATTTTCAAGCCCCGCGTACTGTGAAAGGCTCTGATAAATCTGGATCTCCATGATAAGGCTGTTTTACTTTTGACCATCGGCGGTCGATCACAAGGTTTCTGTGCAGATCTGTTAACAGCACGGATGATGATTCAAGGCTGAAGTCCACAAGTTTGCTTCGATATTGAAGTTCCCGAAGAAGCCCCCCCCCCCCGCCCCCCGATTGAGCTGGTCCAGGTGTTAAACCACCACAGTGGAGTTATTTTACAAGTAAGCGATGAGTGATGGGACTGGACAGGCTGGCCGAAGCAGCGCTTTGTGGGGTCATTTCAGGGTGTGGGGGGGTAAAAATCTTATAAGGGAAAACAGAAGAAAACTAAGTGGAGCACGTTTAGAACCTGGGTTTGTGGAAGAGTTAGAACCGATTTGATCCAAATACCGATTTTTGTTGAGGGGTCGGTGACCTGTGACTAAATCATGTTTTCTTTTGTTAAAAACTGATTATCCAGCAGTTGAATCCGTAGTTAAAATAATACCCCGTTTATAGACTATTTATTTATATGCAAACATTCATTCTTTGTACGTTTTAGAAACAAATCATAGGGGAGGAAATTAGGCTTTAACAACGAGTAGAAATCTCTGGAACAGAAACTCCCCGATGTTACAGGGAATTAATTAACTTTAGCAGACTACTCCAAGGCTAAACACAGATAAGCTTCTCTCTTAAATTTATCTGAGTTTTAAGTCACCATTTGTTCAGGAAATTGCAGGGTTTTGCCTCCTGCTGACCGCTGGTTGTTCAGATCCATGTCTAAGGTGTTTAGGTGTTGATGGCCTCTCTTTTTCTCTGGTCAGAGTTGGGTGACGAGTGTGGCTGAATTACTCGGGGAAGGTGAGAATCATAGCAGCATAACGCCTGAAAAGGTCGCAGTGGTCACAGCCCTCTCTGCGTCCAGCCTCGGCTCCATACGTTCGCAAGATGTCCCAAATTATGACCCTTCTTGTGTCTATACCTGTAATGGCTGAGGGCTGGCGCCACACCTGTCTGGCCGCTGATGTGTGGAGACGCACGCGCTGGGACAAAGCAGGGGTGAGTGCCAGGTCAGGGCTGTTTGTTTCCCCTGCTCCCTCTTTGTGTTTGTGAATGTGTGCGGCCTGTGTTGGGCTGTCCACTCATTGTGCTGTGGTAATGAACAGCTCACCTCGCACAGCCAGTTGTTGACTCCAGCTTAATTGCACAGCCCGCTGGGCGGTGCTGAGCGGGCTGGAGGAACTCCCATTAAGCCCATAGTAAAGAGAAAAAGAGACTACAGGGAGGCCGTGGCTCTTGGGATGGATTTCAAGTGTGTGCATTTCACTTCTTGGGCTTCTCTGAACGTGTGTGTTCATTCCCACCACGTTAATATTGAAATTATGCAAAGTAAAGTGGGACGACATGGCATATGAAGGCTGCCCTCGCTCAGCTCAAATGGGCCATTTAATTGGCCACCGTCCATCCAACTGTTTACAAACCTGCAGGCAGACAGGGTTTGGAGCATGTGCAGAGCCTGGCCTCGGCCGGTCTCTGTCCAGATGAGCGGGTTCAGGTTACCCCTGCACGGTCGGGACGTCTGCATCTGCTTTTCAGAAGCTCGATTTTAGTTGCACTTCCATGCATTCTCCAGACTCTCAGCAAACACAGTGCAGAGGGAAACGGATTTATAGAGTTGCCTGAGTGATAAGTCCTGAGCAGGCTATGCTTCACAGGGAAGGGGGCAGAAAGAGCCAAACGGAGACAGTATATGAAAAAAAAAAGCAGAACCAGAGTGGAATATATGCTGAGATGGAGACGGCTAAAAACCTGAGATGAAGAGATGCAGACAGAGTCGGCGTAGGAGAGCCACAGGAGGGTGACGCAGGCGGGGAGAGTGAGACAGCAAGTTAATGGGCAGCTTTAGAAGGTAATGGACTGTGGGTCCCCTGTGATCTGAAGGCAGTCCCATTCAAGGCCCGCGCTTCAGGCATTGTCTGCTCCATTGTAGATTCAATGTCCAGATGCTCTCCCACCCTGGGGCTTCTGACAGAAAGCGGCAGACAGTCCTGCAGCTCGGTTTCTGCTTCACTTATTTGACGTGCTGGGCTGAATTTGTTGGCTGGAGCCCACCAGTTTGAGTTTCATGTGAAGAGCATATTGTGCTTTGCACACTGTTTACAGTGTGTGTGTGTGTGTGTGTGTGTGTGTGTGTGTGTGTGTGTGTTTCATGGTTGCATGCAGAGTGATGTGGCTTTGTTTGCAGAGGAGCAGGTTGTGTTTTTAGATGCTGCACTAGAATAGCTTCCACTTTTTGATTTGACATCCTGATTGTTACAGCTTTGCAGTGCTTAAACCGATTGTCTTTAAGAAGATTTGGACTTTTTTTTTTTCTTTCTTTTTTTCTTTTAGAGTTTTGGCACTGTTGATGGCAGCCTTAAGTTCCAGGTGGCTCTAAAACCTCACCACAGTCTATAGCACATCCGCAGTTTGTGGTTGCTGATTTGCACACAGACATTTTGCACAGTGCTATTTCTGTATGTTCAGAATAAGAGAAAAACTTACTCTAGCCACCAGCTATTTTATGATATGTCACCTCTACATGCATTAGCCCCACATTGACACATTAATGTGCCATTTGCAATTTTCAATTTGTATTTGATGTTACTTAGAAAAGTAATTTAAATGGCTGAAATTTAACTTGACAACAAAATGGGTGGAAGCCGTAAAATCTTGTTTCTGACCTGACGAGCTCTCTCTAGTCTGACGGTGTAAGTTCATGTCAGGCATTTCCCAGGCCTGTTCTCCCAGATGTTCCCAGGCATGAAAAGAATTCCTAAAAAAGACCTCTCTCTCATTTTCTTGAGGATGTCCACCTGAGGATTTGTCGGTTTGCCTGTTAACGTTGCTGCTCAAAGTCAGTCATGGAAACCTGCTGAATTAATTTGTCAACAAAACGATTAACTCAATTTTGTCAGGCAGAATCTTTCAGAGTACTGTGTGATGAGAATGTAAATGGAAGTCTACCTGAATTCAACAGATGCTTTATTCTTTTCCTAAACACGTCAACGATGAAGAGGAGGGATAAGTCCTGAGCTGGTCCTCATCCTGATCAGTGCTGATCAGAAAAAGGGTCGCTGGGTTTTCATGTGTTGACAGACACTTGTAATATTCCAGTAATGTCTGCCTCAGTGTCATCGTTTGTTTGTAACAGAGCAGGGCTTTATTGTGGGGTGGGACGTGCGCAGACAAGGTAAAGAACAGTTGATATTCAGGAGATAGCTTTATCACAGGGGCATTTAATTCCTAGCTCTTAAAAACGTCCCTTTTGTTGAAACAGTGGATTTTCCTCAGCTGAGCTACAGCGGACGGAAACATTAGCTGGCCTGATATTGAGCAATACACTAGGAATAGCCACATAACAGATAACGACGGAAAGGCTTCACCGAAGGTAAAAGGCTGTGCAGTGAATGATGTTGTAACCCAAGATGTTCCAACATGTCTTTGAAATTTCAGCCACGCCAGTTTCTGTTTTTAGATTTTCTCGATGGACTTCCTTGGTATCTGGAAACTGGGTGTAGGTTTTCTTTCCGTGGAGCTTTCTTACCGAGCCTTATCTCTGCTCTGATATTTATAGCAGCTTTCCCATTTGTCTTGATCATAAGATCTTTTATTATGAAGGATTTTTTTTTTCATCAATCAGAACAGCACCTCCCATTTTTTCTTTTCGACTGTCATGCCAACAAAACAGCATGTTCTGTAGCCGCTTGCTCCTTAAATCCATCTTTTATATAATATGAGTAAATATAATCCAAACACACCTGTTTTTGTTGAGGTGGTTTGGTTAGCTGTTTGTTTGCCATCAGGAAGAAAAAGCAGTCAGACGTGTAGCTCTTAATACAAGGTAGGATTGGCTGAATAAAACTTTCGAGGTAGTAAATTTACAGATATTTTTAATCTTGTTGTTTTGTTTTTTTAGCTGATGGAAGTATGTTAAAGTAGAAACTGCATCCTGTCAAGCGTTAGAATGGAAGGGCCAGCACCATGGCTCACATTTTCATGTGATTCTGCCCCATTGGAGACATATTTATGAACGTTTAGTTTAATTTCCGCTGAGAGAAAATTGAGTTTTAATCCAATAACTAATATCAATCAATTAACTTTTTAAGTGGTTAATGAATATCCTCAAGTACTGAGTTTAGTGTGAGTCACTAGCTATAGATATGTATGTACATGCTCTTGAGATATTTAACATGAATCCTTTTTCATATTCTATTCTTTCAGTCCAACTTTACCACAAACGCGGTCTTGCATCAGGTATTCCTGTAAAAGGGCTGATTATATGAAATTCCCAGAGCCGGTTCTGCCTTCCCTTGTCCTTCATATGCACTCCATTTTTTTTCTTTTTTGACATTTGGTTTGCCGTTCCATAACTCCAAAAGACCAGTTTGACCGTGGAATTTCCTCAGCGTGGTGCACATCACTCATCCATTTTACTGTTCTTTATTTCTGTCCAGCTTTTCCCCTCCATCTGCCTTTCTAACCATCTCAACACGTTCTCCCTCCTTCTGTCCTTTTTAGTCTTTGTTTTTACCCTCTCTTCCAGATGTCTGCCCTCACAGTCTTATGGGTTGTCTCTATACTTGTCTTCATTGCTGCCATCGTTCTGCTCCGCACCTCCCTCCTACTTTATGTCTCTCGATCTGTAAATAGAGACTTCACTGGTTGGAGGTGTTAGAAGTAGCAATGAAAAAGCATATTTCTTTTTTTCACTTCTCATCAAGGAGTCTGGATCCTATTCAAATAACTTTCACCCGTGTAAGCTCTGTGTTGAGGTATTTTCCCTCATCTGAGGCCATGAGCAATTCTGAGTTCCATTCATCAAGTGGTCTCCCTTTTAAAATCCCAACTGCTCTCAAACCGTCTGCTTTGCTTTGTGGTTAAACACGGAAGTCTCTGGCTGTGTGGGCAAGCTCAACTCCTGAATGAGTAAGATATGTCAGCATGTCATTCTCTGCACATTTGACGGGATTTAAGGGAGAGAAAAAGCCAGTCACCGGGTTTCAGAGGTGAGTCAGGGCCAGGTCCACATGCAGGAATGTGTTAAAGTAGGAATGCATGAGCCGTATGGACAGGCACTCATCAATGTCCATGCTTGAAAGACCAAAGACGTGTTGTGAGACAATAGCTGCGGTTGTGTCTCACTCTGCCCAGCTCTGCAGTGGTTACAATAATGCACTTTTATCAATCTGCCATAGTGGTGATATAACAAACTAAACTCCCTGCTGTTGGTGTGGCTGTCATGCCGTTGCTCCCCGGTTGGTTTCCCTGACGTGTTTCACCTCTGCTGCTTTCCGAGGAACCGCAAATAGAAAAAAGATAAACACAAACATCTCCACCAACTCTGGGCACAAACATTTATTTCGATGAATTTGCATGTGCTGTCGAAAAAATACACACAGAGCACAAGAAGTCACATTCATGCCACCGTGAACAGGAGCGCTCACATGCCGACGCACACTTGGAGCACACACATGCTCTCATTCAGGGAGAGGCATCGAGAGCCCCTCTGAGGTCAGACTCAGGGTCAGCCTTTGCGCTGCTCAGGGATTTCATCAGAGGAGTTCATCAGAGTGATGATAGATTAGTTGAGACAGGCAGATAAAAAAATAAAAAGGAAAAAGGAGAAAATCATTGCTGATATTTTGTGCTTGTTTAAGAGTATGCGACAGTGCAGTATGTGTGTGTGTGTGTGTGTGTGTGTGTGTGTGTGTGTGTGTGTGTGT